>RJWM01002620.1:0-125573 GCA_004363535.1 Dasyprocta punctata
TCAGCCAGACATGAATGTAGACTGGGAAATTTGGACATCAGACATGTTTGAGCTTGATGTGTCTCTTTGAACCCCTGATTCCCATAGCCAAAGAAGCCCTGAAAATACCTGCTTTCCCTGCATAGACCTCACCAGAGAGGGTCTGGCTGGCCTCAGAATGGAGCAAAGCAAATGGTGGGAGAATATACCGACAGAAACCAGCGTCACATGGACATCAGAGGTCACGGAAGGAGATGAGAGAGGTGAAATAGAGACATCCTGGAAAAAATGGTGAGGAAACACAGGAAGCTTCATTTTCTGAGTTCGCCTGAGGCACAGTCAAGACTAGGTGGTGACTGTATAAACTAAACTCACAGAAGCTAAGGAGGAGATTACACTGCTATTGTGTGCATACTCTGCTAAGTGCCCAGAATCCTGGAATTCATTATTTAGAGTGCCTTCTTTCAAGCAGCAGGAAACTTGGAAAGTAAGTTCCCCACCCAGTGTTACTCTGATGAAGGAAAATGGGTACCCTTGAGTGACAGCTCTGTGAAGTCCTAGGCAATCCTCATGAAGTGCACCTGTCTCACAGGGGTCCAGCTCTCAGGGACCTGAACACTGACTCTTGCCACAGCCAGTCTTTTTCCTGTGGACACATTGGATGTACAATAAAAATTTGGTCCTTTAGTGTCCCTTTTTCAGATTTATACAGACCTTGTTAAATGTGCCACATTCTATATTAACAACTATAGCTATGAGCTCACTAATCAGCACCCAACCCTAGGGACATACCTATTGCTTCCACTGTATTGACAAAGAAAATGATTCCTTTAGATGATGAGTGGTTACATAAACTCATCAAGGTGATCAAGGATTTAAATCCAGATCTGCATTCCCAAAGCCACACTCACCAGGACTGCACTACGGGCTCTTTAGGAAAGAAAGGACTCATTTCAGGGACTGTCTTGGTTACATTTTACTCGCTGCTGAGACAAAACACCTGACACCCAAAATTAGGGAAGGAAAGGTTTATTTAGTTTACAGTTTTTGGAGGTTTCAGTCCACAATCAGCTGGCTCAAAGGCAGGGTGGCATGGCACAGGAACAACACTTCAAGGCAGCAGCCGAGCAAAAGCAGCCAGAGTAAAAAAAGGGGGCAAGAGCAAGCTTCTTTTCCTCCCTTATGTAGTACACAGGACACCCCCCCTCCAGGGTGGGTGTAGCATTCATAAACATCCTTGCCTTCCTTTGCACAGGATGAGGATGTTTACCAAGTAAGACCCCTGGTTCCCTGCTGAGACTCTCAGCTAAACTTTTGACCTTCTCAAATTGACACAGTGGCCAGGTAACTGCTTATGCTCTACACCTCAGGATGTAGCTGCTGCCTTACTTAAGCTGCTACACTTCTCAAGTTGACACAATGTATAAACCATAACAGGGACTTTCCTATCACAAGTCAATAGTGTTAATATCCAGTTTAACAACATCTCTGCCTCTCTCCATCATTATCCCCATTGCACTCAGAGGACAATTTACAGAATACCTTTCTAATTTCTCCTACAGTTGAGTATTATGACTGGGTCTTACTATATTAACTCTCAGAGGAGAATCATGTTTTTAAGATCTTGTAGGCAAACAATGAGGACTCTTATGAGAAAACATCCAGAGTGACCAGCAATGACTTCCTTTAATTTAAGGCCATGGAAGCTAATAACAATTGGTAAAACCCAGGGGACAGGTTCTGAGATCCCCAGTTTGAAATGCTCCACTCTTTGTGGCTGAGACTAAGCATAAAGCTTTTTCCAGATCTAATCCATTCTTTTTGAGTAAGGCTGACAACATCTAACCAGGTAGAGCAGATCCAGAAGGACATAGCACGCCTATTTCAGCATCTAAAGAGCATACAGAATTGGAACATGGTGAACTGCAACGGGATTATAACAGCAACAGGATTACATACTGCAGTCCTAAAGAGGCAACAGGACACAGAGAAAAGAGCATGATCTTTCTTGTCTTGGTGTTTTCCCTTCTGTGGGGGACACAAGAGATGTAGACAACTCCTTCTGCCACATTCGTCAATCCTTCATTAGCTCTTCATTCTGTAAAAGACATCATCTAATTCTTTGTATTCACTTGTGTAACAATCAGAAATTATATACCTACTGTATGCCAGATTTCAGGGAAAGCTAAGTGTGCAAGCATGGAACTCACACACACTCATTGCTATAATTTTCTCCAATAACTTAGTTTTTTGTTACCTCATGGTTATTTCGTGGAAGCCAAGGTAAGAAAAAAAAGCAAATGTGTGTAATTGATTCACCAAATTTACCCAGAAATCCTATAGTAAGTTTATGGGTTGGATGAGGGAGTGTCTCTGAGAGCACTATGAGGTCACATCACTAAAAATGTCAGCAGAACATCCCTAAACTAATGGACTAGATTCAAGACTTAATGGACCTCTAAAAGATATGATTAAGATTTATTTAAAAAAACCTCCTTGGTAGAAAGTAAGATGTAATGGTCTGGCTTATCTCTTTATGTTTAAGAAAATTTCCCAGCATTGCCTGGGGTTTTCTCCTGTAGATTTGATTATTTGAAAGACTGCTGGAAAGTGAAGAGAATCACTGTCACCATTTCTCACAAAGTAGTCAACTTTACAGCATGGAATATCCTAAATCCTCTAGCACATTCCTTCAAACATTGTAACCACTTTCCTGGAGCCTCCCTCGAAATTACACCACACCCATCTTTCACACCAAGAATTTTGCACTTGCTTATGCTGTTTCCTCAACCCAACATTCATTCTACTGTCTTATCTTATAAAATCTCCTTTATTGATTCTTTTTTCTCTTAAACTTTCCTTGGTCCTTGATCAGAGCAACTTTTCCTCCTCCTCTTCCTTCTTCTTGTAGCCCTGGGGAATTATACCCCCAGTTCTTTCTGCACTTAATTTTGAGACAGAATAAGTTGTTGGGCTGGCCTTAAACTTGCAACTCTCTTGCCTCAGCCTCCCAAGTAGAAGTTACAAGTGTGTGGCACCATGCCAGGCCACCATTTCTTCATTCTGACTCATTCTTGTTACACATTTTCACAACTCTATAATTATTTTTATCCTCTTTAAAATAAAAAAGAATAAATTTTTTATCTTGGCTTGTATTTGGTTATCAACATATTTTTCATTCCATTGTTTGAAAGCAGGTAGGAATGTAGTACACAACATAAGCTCTAAATAAATGTTTCTTTAATTTTTAAAAATAGATAAGCATGTCTGTGGTTTTAAAAAAAATAGACTGAACATGAAGTGAAAGTTGGAAAATACAGAAAGTGTAAAGAATTTCATTCCCACCAGAAAATAGACTCTGGTAATTAGACAAATGCCCTCTCTCAGTCTCATCTTCCTCGTGAGAATCCACCTGCTCTTCTCCTCTCCATTGAGGAGTTACCCCTCTTGTGATAGCCTTGGTCAGATGCAGATGTGTCTTCCTTGCATTCCCAGGACATCTGACACAAAACTCCACTTGAGAAGTAACCATGCTGTACCACAGGGGCTTCTTTCCCTGTCCCTCTGTACTGTAGACTTTATTTTCTAGAACGATCTCATAGGCACCAAATTGGGTTATGTAGAATTTTGTTCCTCCTTGGACTATGCACAGTGCCTCCAATCAAATTTTTGGTTGTTAACCAAAGACCTAGATGGCTAGTACTGTGCTTCTTTCTCCTCTTCCTCCTCCTCCTCCTCTTCCTCATCCTCCTCATCCTCGCCTCCCTCTCCTCCTTCTCCTCCTTCTCCTCTACCCCTGCACACCTTCTCCTCTCCTCCTCCTCTTCCTTCTTCTTGTGGCCCTGGGGTATTATACCTCCAGTCCTGCTAGGTCCTGGAAATCTGAACTGAATAACACAAACCTCCTGTCCTCAAAGAGTTTACAGCCAAAGTCTTCTTTATATCTCCAGCCGTGGGCTTAGTGCCTAGCATAATGCAAGTGCCTCCTCAGAAGAATCTGTTTCCTCTACCTGATCCTTAGGTGCTGGAGACCCCCATGGTTTCATTTTGGAATATTTACTTTCTCCATCAACATGCTACTTAAATTCTCATCTAGACACCAAGCTTTAAATGCCATCCCAAAGTCATATTCTCAATCTCAATCTCAACTTCCTCCTTGAAATCTCCATCAAGATGTCTCCGACATCTCACACTTAACATAGCAAAGCAGGGCTCTTGACCCCTTTCAGTCTGCCTGTCACCAAAATGTTCTCCTTTTCTGTAGTTTTAGCTCAAGTTGAATTCTCTACACTCATCTGCCACCCCCCTTTTTCTGACATCCCCATGGTTAACTATCAGAAATATTGCTGATTGCACACGATCATATATGCATGTGTATTATCTGTGTCCTCCACAAAGACACAGTACAATTAGGCTGTGTTATTAATCACAATATCCCTGAAGCTTGGCATATGACAGATACTCAATAAAAATTGTTGAATCAAATTTTTAAAAATATTTCTGAAAGAACAAATGAGTATATAGGATCTCAGCCTTGCCTTCTAGATGAAAAAACTTAGGAAAGAGTAACTATTTTTTAACTATTCTTTAACTCACAGTGAGTATATTGATCAGCTTTGAGTCACTAGAAAAAAATACTTGGGGCAGCTAAATTTATAAAAAGAAAAGGTTTAGCTAAAATTGTGAAGGTTCGAGCCCATTATGTGAATTCATTGTTTTGGTTCTAAAGAGGGTGGCAATGTCAATGGTGGGATTGAATATCAGAGCAAGTGGGCAAATAACTAGAGCAAAGAGAGAATAAGAAATGGGACCCTGTGGTTCCTTTGGGTGACATGTCTCCAGTGACCTAAGGGGGTTCCACTAGGCCCAACTCCTAAGGTCCACAGCATCTCCAAATACTCCTACCCTGAAGATCTACTCCTGCATCTAGACTTGGAGGACCCTTAAGTTACACCAGAGCAGTGAGTCAACAGAGATTTTCTGCTAATATTTTAGAGCCCAAAGTCAAACATGCAATACTTACATAATAAGAAAAAAAGAGAAAAATTGTTTTTAAAATTGTTGCATGTCATAAAGAAGTAAATTGTGTCATAAACTTTCTATTCAAGAAGGATGGAAGAAGAAATAGATAAAATTTCTCCAATTGAAAATTCTGATTAAATACTGGAATTGGTCATGAAATAAAATGCTACCTAGTCCAAAAAAATTTTTTTATTTTTTTTCCAGGAAAAACAAGTGAAGGAAAAACACAGAAATTGGAAAATACAACTTTATCTACCTCTTGTTTAAGGTACACACTATTAAGTGACAGAATATTAAAAGAGAGGCTTGAGGGCCAGGGATTTAGCTCAGCAGCACAAGCACCTGCCTGGCAAGTGCAAGATCATGAGCTCAATCCTTGGTACAAAAAAAAAAAAAAGAGGTGCTAAAACTAACCTATGTTTCTTTTTATAGTGCTGGAACCAAAACTGCATTATGTGTGGTATGCAAAAGATTAAATTGTAGCATCAAAACTTGCATCTACCCAACTGGCCCAGACAGGGACCCACTACAGTCTGGAATCTGTCCTGGTGATTTCATCTCTTGATCTAGGGAAATGTTCCTGATAAATAATGTTAGTCACAGACGCAGTCCAGGATGTTTGCCTGACCCTGCAACACTTGTCTGAATTTACTGTTCATCCTGCTTCACCAAAGAAGCAAGTCGCAGACTCTTTCCTGCACTTGTAATCCTTTGAAAGGAATAGAAGAATCATAATTGCACATATAGATAACATTGCCATTTTAACTTTCTATATGGAATCACATCTCAGACATTTACAGTCTCCCTCAGAGTGATTCAAGAGGCAGGTTTGACAATAAATGTCAACTCCTGTTACCTAGAGTGCTGTACACAGATCACATGGTGAGAAGGAGAAAGGCAACACATTTCTGGGATAAAGTGAATTCTGCACACAGATGGAAGGCTCCAAAATCAAGAGAAAAATGTAGGAAATCAGCTGAATTGTTTTACACCTCAAGGCATACCTTCAAATGCAAAATGAAAAATGTTATCTGAATTCCTGGAGGTCAACAGAAATTAGCCAATTGAATTTTCATCTCTCTGGAGATACAGTTCTATGACACCTAGTTTATATGTGTTCAGCCAGGTCTTCTGAGAATCAGACACAAAGGTGAGATTAAACACAAGTACAAAAATTTTATCTGAGGAAATGTCTACACAAAAATACAGGGAGGGAGCTGGAGGACTGAGGGAGCCACCAGACCGTAATGCAAGTTGGAGGCTTCCTAAGAAGGAAGACAAGCAGGAAAGTTGGTTAGAAGTGTCCTCAACCATCATGCAGCAGATCTCAGGTAATTAATTCAGCAGGGTCATTGTGAGTCATCAAAACCAACTCATAATTTGCTCAGAGATTGGTCTGCTTTAGAATCCCTGCCAACCTCAATCACTGCCTGGGAGGCACCTGTGGAAGCTGTGGCTTAACATAAATGCAAGAATAGAGCTCAGAGACCAGAACCTGGGGCCATTGGTTCACCATATTCCCTGGAGTTGAAAGTTTGCAAGAAGTATTTATGCTCATGGCTACTGGCTGCTCTACAGTGCCAGGACAGCACCGGCACAGGATAGCAAAGACAGTATTTCCTAACCTGTGACAAATATTAATTCCCTGGTCCTGAGCAAGAAATTAAAAACCCCAAAGAGCTTATTAGTGGTGATCAAGAAGAAAATTACGTCCTAACTTCCGGCCCTAGAAGTTCTGTGTTTTCCTTCAGAGGCAACTCATCCCAGAGCACTTAAAGTTTAAGCAGTGTGAAACCCTTGAACTCCAAGCACCACTGATGAGCTTTTGAGTTGGATCCTTGAGGAAGTAGCTCCAAATACAGACACAACGGCAAGTGCATTTACCCGAGGGATTTTGTAATTCATTGTTATGACTAAGATCTAAACACTCCCTGAACGTCTCATGCGTTCAGAGGTGATTGAATTACGGGTGCACTGTGTTACTCAGTGGGGGGATCCATTGATTGGTTCACGGCTAAATGTGTTGGGAAGTGGGGCCTGGTTAGAGGAGGTGTGTCACAGGGTGGGAGTGGGGCTCCTTCCCAGGCTCCTCAGTTCACCCTGTGCTTCCTGGCTGCTGTGAGGTGAGCAGCTTTCCTCCGCTCTGCCTTTCCACCAGATGTTTTCACCTTGGAGCCAACTTACCACGAATTGATGGAAAAGTGACTAGTACATTCATAAACCTTACAGTTATAAGGAAGGAGATGCTGCTGCACCACCTTATTTTTGCAGGTTGGAAGGACTTGTGGCTGTTTGAATGTAATGAGCAATGACCAGGGATCCCTATGTGCTTCTGTCTGTGGAGTGCATGGGAAAAGCCACCAGAAGGCAGGGAGGAGGTTGAGGCATCCCCAAAACTCCATGGAGGGCTTTTTTATACAGAAGTTCTCTAGCTTCAAGTAGAGGGATGAGAGGGAAGTTACCTGCATATCCTACAAACAGGGCTAGTCTACAAGACATTTGGCAAGAGAGAAGTCTAGGGAGCAAAAAATCTTCACAGTGTTATTGAATTCTAAGTGTGCTTCTGTGGAGGACAGGAGGAGGAGAGAATTTCAGTAGTACATTAATTTTTATTTCCTAGGACAAGGTCTAAGAGGAAATTTCAGAAATTTCCACGGCCACATAAGAATGGCATCAGCGCACCTCTGGAGGCCAGTTTCTGCCTGCAAGGCCTGACCAGTAGAGGAATATGAAGAACTAGCGAAACTGAGAAATCAAAGGATCAAATGGAGGTGAAGAGCCAGGGTTGGTTTCTGTTTCCTTGGATCCTTCTTCACCTGAGTGGGAAGCCAGATGGGAGGAAGAACTGGAGATAGGAGAAGGCACTGAAGTCCCCTGAGAAACAACCTGGGCAGGGGATTTCTCTGCCCCTTCTCCTTGGAGGCCTAGGATCCCACCTGAAAGCCTGGCTGAAATTTTCTGGATTGGTTCCACCCAAGGCCCTAAAGGCCTCCAGCTTGCCAGAGCCAGAGGAAAAGCCTAAGCAGTGTAAACAAAACAGAGACTCCACAGTGGCTTCTGATGACAGTGAAGGAAAAAAAAAAAAAAAAAAAGCAGAGCAGTCCCTGGTCACAAGGGAGAGGAAGGGTGAAGACAGCTCATCTATCACCCGGTACTACTGAAGGGTTTACAAAAATCCAGTGATATTTTTTAATCATCTTGCATTTTAGACCTTTAAAGTACAAATATGGATTTCAAACATATCAAGGGAACAAATTAACTTAGAAAAATGGTAATGCTTTCCAAGGTTGCACCTGCCATGAAATTGCTCCAAGTTTGCATTTTCCCCAAGTCTCACGCGTGTCATTAGGCCCGATTGATTGCCCTCCTCCTCTGAACAGCTCCCCCATTAGAGGGTTATTGTATGGAAATTAATGGAAGGTTGGGAACATTTTTTTTGCAGCTGCAGTAGTTGGAGTCAGTTTTGATTAAGCGATAGAAACCCACTAGACTAGGGAGCTCTCTTTGCTTTAGCTGCCTCCTTTATTATCCTGCTCAGCACTTGCAGTTCGGCCCCGTGTGGATCTTCTGCAGCCTTTTGAATGCTGCTGTTTACATTGACTCATCTTTGGTTTTTCTAATGTTTCCCAACTCAATTTCCTCGTTAATGCTCCAATTTGATGTGAAACATAAAACCAACATATTTATTCCACATTTTCTATCTCCCTGCTCTCCTCGTACCCCAAGTCCACAGCTGATTTTTGGAAATGCCTGAATACAGTGGCAATGCAGTATCCCTAACCCCCTACCCTCCTTATTCCCTCAGAGAAACTATTGCAAGGCCCTAAACCAGCAATCAGAGCCGTGACATCCCCATGGGATTTCAAGGTGCAAATTAAGCCTTGGATTGGCCTTTCAGATAGCTGACAAGTGATGGCTGACAGTTTTCCTCTCCAAGGGTTCTGTTAGGAGCTTGCAAATGTCCCAGAAAAACGGGGACTCTGGCAGATAAGGAGCTGATCTGCTTGTCATTTGGGGTCAGCATCAGGCTGCAGCAACTGGAAACAACAAGATGTGATGGGACAGAAAAGTGCAGGAGAACGCAGGTGCGAGTTGCCTGCAGAGGGCTGGAAGAGGGAGGGAGGATGGGGTGGGGGACTGGAGGCTTTTCTCTGTATGAATTCTAGACCACTCTTTCTGCCCTCGGTTCTTTTCTCCATTCTTTGCAGCCTTTCATTCATTTCCTCTCCCAGTATGTATTTATTAAATGTCTCTGCCAGGTGTTGTACTAGATGTTGAAGCTGGGAAAGAAAATGGATGACAGATTCCCAGTTCTGTGAAGAAGACAGACATGTAAACAAAAAATTACAGTATAATTTGTACAGCACGGGGAAATGTTCTAGAAGAAATGCATTTCAAATGCTTTGCAAAAATAACAGAGGAGACAACCAACTCTGCCTGAAATGTGGAGGGTATAAGGGAGGAGACTAGTTCAGGAGAGGCAAAACTGAAAGTGATTCTTGGGCATCCACCTGCTGCAGCAAGGGTGGAGGACAGGGGATTCTGATGAAAGAAATTACAGGAGCAAAAGTATGAAAGAGAAAAGCCCGCCCACAGAGATTTCCAGTGGCTGGAATAAATGTTCAGTGCTCCCAGTGATAGGAGATGCAGCTGAGTTATGAATGAGGCACTTGATGTACTGAGGTGCTGTGACCGTATCAGTGCTTGACACTGGCGGCCTTGGAGGATTGTAAGCAAAGACACTCATTATTATGTTATTCTACAAAGTGCACACTGACGGCTGTGTGGAGGGGACACTGATGCAGGATGCTTCCGAGGATGAGGACAGTCAGGGGTAGGACTGCTACTCATGTGAGCTCCCATGAAGCGTCCACCCAAAAGCAAGCAATCCCAGTATCCTCTCAGACCAAGGATAAGTTCTTGGGCTTAATAAGTTCTCTGACACACAGAATAACATTTCCTGCCTCCAGCAAGTGAGGATGGGGTCAACTTAAAATAGATATTTGCCAGTGGTCAAGACTGGTCCCTGGCTTGATTGATGCTTCCAGGACAGCCTGAGTGGGTTGCACAGCCCACACCATTGACCTCATGAATCTTCTCCTTAATCCAGGGAGAAAATTAGCTCCTGTCTTTGAAGAGTGACATCTGGCCCTCAAGCTATAGAGCTCCTCTGTGAGGCAGGAGCAGGCCTGTTCTTTCTTCTGAGCACTGAGTCTAAGTGGCAGCTCAACTGGGGGCAGAGGTGATACTTGCATTCCCTAATTCTGACCCGCCCCCTACCAGGCACCCACCTGCATCAGTCCCTTATCATGACGCCTGCATCCAGGGCTCCCACCTTTCCCAAGCTCCATACTGGGGAGAAGCAGCTGCTGTTGCGAGCACCTGCTGTTACCAGAAAAATGCAATAGCCAATTGACCGTTACTATCTTGAATTCCTCCTGCTTAAGTCAGCCTGGGGATTAACGTTTGGACAGCTCCAAAATGATATACTAGGAGCCAATTTTTCTTTCCCCCCAAGGGCAGCCACCTTCCACCTGGCAGAGTAATCCTCAAAGCTCATTTGGGAATCCAGCTCATCTTGGTCCTTTAATAGCCTTAAAGGGACAAGCTGATTCCCCAGGGCTGGTAATTTATGATCCAGATAACATCCTCTTGGAAGAGCAGAAGGGAGGCACCATCTAAAGACTCCCTCCTGCTGAACTGTGGCTCCAATACCTGTCCTTTCTTTCTTTGTTTTTTCTTTCCATCTATCCCACCTACAAACAATGAAACTGAAAAGTCTTGCGAATGTCTAAAGAGTTGTAAGTATTGTGACAAGAGGCAAGTTGTGATTATTTCAGCTCCTGAAGTGCTTGGGGTGCTTGCAACTGTTTTTTAGAAGCTGTCAAAGTGAACTGTCTCCTGCTGCTTTGAGAGGGGCAGATGGTGCCAGGTCATGAGACTCTTCTTGTCAGAGAAGCTAGTTCTCATGTACAAAGCACTACAGTTACATCAGTTTGATGAAAGGCTCTACAAGCTAAGAGCCCATCCACATTCCTATTTTGAATACTTATCCTAGTTTTGTGAGTACATCACAAATTCAGAGTAACCTGATTTTAGGATCTCAGGGTAATCCTAAATATTTTTTCAACCCAAGATGTCATTAAGATGAGTTGCGTTTTTCCCTCTGGCCCCCTCTGAAGTTGATTCTGATGGAAAGGACTCAGGCATGTATCTAAGGAGCCTTCCACTGGTTGCTAAAAACAGACAATCTTAGATCATCTAAGCATCAAACACAAACAGCTTACTTGGAGAATGTGATGACACTATTGGACAGGGCCACAGGTAGGCCAGGAAATGAATCTGAGTTAGAGGACTGCCAAGTGGACAAGGGACAACAGTCATAAAAGTATTCTACATCAGAAGGCTCCAAGACAGGAAGGTTCTGGCCAGCAAGTATGTACTTCTGAGGGCTTTCTTCTAAGACAGAGAAACCTGGAAGAATAAAATTTTAATATTGCTGCCTGGACACGCACTTCCATGCTGTACCAAACTCGAGCAGACATTGAGACACTGAATATCACAAAGTCTCTTTGAGCAAGAAGGACCCCTTCAAGAGCATGGAATCCTTGAGGATAGAGGAAGGGGCATAGCTCCTTTGAAAATGGGTGAGAAGGTTACTGACTCTCTTTCAAAAAGCACCTCATGTGCACACAGTCTTTGCCTATAATTGCAAGAGGCTGATGAGATACCTGAAACCTCAAGAAACACAGGCAAATAAAAAACCTGTAGTGCAGACTGCAGCAAGGACACCTATTAGAGAATTAAATTCATTCATACTTGTGACTGTTAACTGACTGTGTCATCTTGAGTAAGAACACCCAACTAAACTGAATGGGCATAGTTCTGGGTGTGGCTGAAGGAATTTACTGAAGACAGAAGACCCACCCTGGGTGTGGTGGGACCAACAAACAGACTTGTAGCCTGAGTGGAATAAAGAGGGAACAGAGAATAAAGTCTTATTTCTATTTCTTCAGAGGAGCTCCAGTCTTCCCCTTTACCTTGGACATCGTCTCCCGCCTTCCAGGGCAGACTTTAATCTTCCATCACAAACCCTTCAGCCTCCTGAAATGGACTTGCACAGGACTTTACACTGAGCTCCAGGCCATCGACATTCAACTGGATCCTTCAGATCTCCAGAACACAGAAAGCCCTTTTGCACCCTTCCACACCCCACTCTGCAGGTAGCCACTGTTAGCCTACCTTGTAAATTCTTACATACTTACAAATCTTACATTAAATCTGCTTCCCTAGTGAGCACTGACTAACACAAAGCTTTCATTCAACAAAGTTATAATGAATGTCTGCATTGGATGATATGGGAAATAAGAAGTAAAAAGAACATATTCTATCCCCCCAAGATAGCTACAGTAAGACATAAAAATGCTAAGAGGAGTCCTGGATGGGTCTAAGTAGAAATTACCCGTGGGAGGCTGGTGACTCTATTTCCCCAGTGCTTCCCCCTGATGATTTGTGTGGGCTGGGGGTCCTCCCCATAGAAAAACACTTTGATTCTGAGCATCAGCAATTTGGCAAGAAATTGACTTCTCTAAAACAGGCTAGTCTGATAAGAGCCTGCTGAAGGCTGAGCTCCCATGGAGAAGAGTGAGCTCCTGCGCTGGAAGGCAGTGCACACAGAGGGAAGGAAGGGGTGGGGTGTGATGAACTGGCCTGAGCCTCACAGCCCAGGCCTGGAGGGGACGAAGGACCTTCCATGGCAGGCAGTCATTCACCTGCTCCACTCAGCCTCTTGCAAGCACACAGATACTCCAAGAAAAACAGGCTTCTGTATGTGCAATAATGAACCTCTGGTCCTGGCAGCCCAAGCTGTGCTCCCGCAGTGACCTTCCAAGAGAGAAGAAGTCAAGGAAGGAATTCCTTACCTTTCAGAAACTGCAAGATAACAGCTGAAGATGAGGAGCAGGCAAAAATATCAAGTCAGAGGAACAGCCATGGGTGGAGCGAGTGTAGAGCAACTATATAGATGTGTAAGGATGCATCAGTGGTTCAAAGATGTGATGGATTTACTTCGGGGGCTGCACCCTAAGACAGATGTCAGGACTGTGAGTGGGGGTACTTGGCAGCAAGAGCATGGGAAGTTGGCATGCCTCCTGGTTGGTGAAGTGGGAAGGGGCCATCTGCATCAACAGTGACAACTACTGAAAGAAACTTGAATGGCAACTGCCGACATCCAGTAGCTTTTCAGGCACAGGCCCTGGAGCTGGGTATCCAAATTAGTGCTCTCCCATTTGACAAACAGACTGATGGGCCCTGTGGGCACTGGATGACACACACACAGTATCGTGACTAAAGTTCAAAATTTCTACCATTGCCTATGATGTAGGCATCAACCAGTAAGAACTAACACCAGCCATAGGAATAGAGCAGGGTTCTGGAGGCCCCTGCCTGTCCCAGTTACAAGCTTCACTAGTTAGATCTGACAAGGGATCAGGATAGCTGGGAAGATGGTCAGATCAGCTTACTTGGTGATTCTGAATAATAAGTATTTACTAACCGCCATACCAGTCTTTTGTTGTTTTGAAAACCTACATAATTCCATGATGATACCAAGTGAATATCAATCCAAGACAAAAGGAAGCAGGAAGTCAGAGCTCTGATTGAGTAAATGTCACTTGAGAGGCATAGGCAGGGTCCCTTTAGGAATAGATATCTCTCCTGGCTAAAGAGAAGGGGAAAGGCTGGAGAATGGAGACAGTCATTCAAGGAATAAAGGACCTAAGCTCTGGATATGATCCAGCCCCACTCAATGAAGAAGCACTGTGGTAGAGCAGGCAAAGATCAGATCATAAGAAGCTGTGAGGACCAGGCTAGGATTGTGGACTTGCCAGCCATGCTGCAAAGGAAGTCTATATTACCCAATGACATGAGGTATGGTATGGAGAAAGGATTGAGTTCCTCAGTAGCATATTTCTCGAGCAGGTGTTTGGCTAGAGATCTGAAGGTTGTTATTGTCATATGGCCAGAAAGAAAATGTCAATGGCAACATTTAATAAGCTTAGATAGGAATAATATAAAAAAATCTGTGCAGAAGGAGAAACAGCAGTGAGTGCCTGTCCAAATGAGTGCCACCCATTATGTATATGAGGAAAATGAGGCAGGAGAAATAGAAAGGCATCACAGGAACAGAAATTGAAGATATGGACATCAGTGGTCTAATAAGCTGCCTGGAAACTGAACATGAAGCAGGAGGAGAAAAGAATGGCCAGATTCCCACAAAGCTGGTTCTGCCACAAGTAAAAAGACTACTCATTTCAGTATTTGTCTTAGATACTTTCTCACTGCTGAGACACAACATCTGATACCCACAACTGTGAGGAGAAGGGCTTATTTTGCTCCCAGTTTATGGAGGTTTCGGTCCATAGTTGGCTGGCTCCAAAGCAGAGCAGCATGGCAGAGGGGCAGGGCAGAGCTCGTGGCTCATGGCATGGCAGCAGGAAACACAGAGCCATCAAGGAAGGAAGAAAGGAGATAAACCCTTCCAGGCCAAGCCCTCAGTGACGCACCTCCTCCCACCAGATTTCTCCTCCCCACATTAGATTTAGTTGTAAACTCATCAGTAGACTAACCCACTGATGAGTACCACATCCTATGATTGCCTCCCAAAAATGCCACCAGTGAACGCATGAAGATTTGGGGGGACAAATGGATATAAACCATATAGTATTGGATGCAAGTTCAAAGGGGCTTCCAGGAAGATGACAGAACACTAAGCAGCAGAGTAAACTGCCTCTCTGAGAGACACCGTCCAGATGCTGGAATATATCATCATGGGGAAGACAAGAAGGAAGGAAGTCAGTCCCTTGGACCCAGGAAGAATCTAAAGTGAGAATTGAAGCCCACAGAAAGGGAGGGAAGCTAAGGTAGATGGAACGTTGTGAGTTTGAGGCCGGCTTGGGCTACAACGTGAGCAAGGTCGGCCTGAACTACTTAGTGCAGCCCTGTCTCAAAAAAAACTAGGGTCGGGAGTTTAGCTCAGTGCCTTAAGCACCTGCCTGGCAGGCACAAGGTTGTGAGTTCGATCCCCAGTACTGGGGGGCAAAAAAAAAAGAGAGCGAATAAAAAGAAAAACATAGAAAAAGAAGGCTGTAGCTGGCAGCACCTTTGCCTGGAGCCAGAGCCAATGTGCGAGGAGCTGTTGGAACCTGGGGACATACAATCAAGGTGATGTGGAGGTGGCAACCCTAGTAGCATCTGCAGAGAAAGGCAGCAATGGAGGAGAGTGGCAGTGGACAGGAGGAGCAGACCTGGAAGACTGAATTGGATGGCGGTGAGTGCAGACGACTCAGTTGTCCCATGGGAGAAAGCAATGACTAAGAACCATTTTAGAGCCAGGCTGGATAAGCCCAGAACCAGAACTGCTCCCAGTTTCCTCCAGCAGCTTCTAGCTGGGCACAGACCCATGGAAATTGCTTGGAATGAGCCCTGCCCCCATGCACATTCGAGGGACCATCTTGGAGATTCCCTGTGGGTAGCCAGCTTGGTCTGGAGGCTGCAGTCAGCCCCACCCCCATGCACACCCCAGGGGCAGTAGTGGAGGATCCCCACCAGTGACCAGCCTAGGTCTGCAGGCAGTGGCCAGCCCCAACCCTGCACACATTCTAGCAGCCATTGTGGAGGTTCTTTGCAGGTCACCAGCTTGGTCTGGAGGCAGCGGCCCTGTGCATGCTCCAGGGACAGTAGTAGAGGATACCAGCCCAGGTCTGCAGGCAGTGGCCAGCCCCACACCAACACACATTCCACCAGCCATCAGGGAGTCAACTCAGGCTGGGAAAAGCAGCAGACAGCCCTATACCAGTGCACCCTATGGCCACTATTAGATATCCTTAGCCAGCACTGGCTAGAAGAACCAAACAGTCTCACTTCAGAGAAATTGTAGCCAGTACGGGAAGTGTCTGAGACCCAAGTACCCACTTGTCCAGAAGAACCCCGGAATATGTAAAGATGAAGAAGCAAAAGGCAGTCTCTGGCCTCCAATCCAAGCAGAGCAAGTCCAGGAGGTGCAAACACAGAAGAGATCAGGAGTCACACACCTGAAGTTTCTGAAGTGATGGCAGCTGAAGTAAAGAAACAACTTCATGAGGCTACAAAAGAAATTAGAATAGAAATACTAACCCGAGTAAAAGAGGAAATGAAAAACATAGTAAAAGAATTGCTAGGTATCTCTTAAAAAGACATAGATAAAGAAATGGAGGAGCATAGGAAAATGAGGGAAACGTTGAATGAACAATACAAAAAAGATTTAGAATACATGAAACAGATTCAAAGAGATATCCAGGAAATTAAAAACTCCATTGAAAACTGGCAAAACCACTTGAAAGAAACTGAAGATAGACTTTCAAACTTTGAAGACAGGTTTGTAGCTTGTGATCGTGAAAGGAAAGATCTCTTAAAAACAACAAGGAACCTGGAAGTAACAATTCAATGGCTGCAAGACAACCCAAAGAAACATAACTTAAGGATAAAAGGTGTTTGCTGTGAGTCTAAGATGTGGGACTTGAACTTTTGAGCAGTGCTGGAACTGTTAGGTCTTTGACGAACTTAGAGCTTAAAGATGGACTAATAGCAATTTGCATAAAGAGACGTGCATGAGTCTTTTGGTGGCCAGGGGTAGAATGTTCTGATTTATATCTAGATGTTCTGATTTATATCTAGATGTTTCCTGCAATCATAGGTGGAAACTTTAAAGGGTAGCTGGATTATAGGGGCATTATAACTGACTTGCTGTTAGGAGATAGGACCTACTCAGAAGAGGTGGTTACTGTGGGTGTGACCCAGGAGGTTATATCTCCCTTCTCAGCTATTCCCTTGACTCCTGCTTCCTGCCACCATGTTGTGAACAGCTCTGTCTTCCCACTCTGTCCTGCCTTGTAACCAGATGAATATGCACTGAAACATGAGCTAAAATAAGCCTGTCCTCCTTTAAAAAAAAAAAAAGAATAAAAGGTGTGAGTGAAAAAACAGGGGTCAACACAAATGGCATTAAAAGTCTATTTACAGAAATAATATCAGAAAACTTCCCAACTATGGGAAAAGGAAGTGACATTCAGATAAGTGAAGCATATAGAACTCCAGCTAGCCAGAAGTGTAATAATCAAGATCCCAGAAATTCAACACAAGAACAGAATATTAAAAGCTGTTAGAAAAAAGAAATAGATCACCTATAAATAAAAACCCATCGGAATCATGACAGATTTCTCAACACAAACCATCAAGTCAAGAAGAGCTTGGAGTGAAGTATTTCAAGTCCTGAAAGAAAACAGCTTCCAATCCAGATTGATGTACCCTGAAAAACTATCTTTCAAAATTAACGGAGATACAAGATACTTCCATGACAAAGAAAAACAGAAGGAATACATGACCACCAAACCAAACCTACAAAGAATGCTGAACGACATTCTAGAGAGAAATAAAAAAGATCACAGCTCCAGAAACAGTGGCAGAGGAGTATCACTTAGCAGGGCAGACAATTGAATGGAGAGGAAAAGTAGGCAGCCAATGGCAGGAAAATAGCATTGCAGAGATGAGGCAGTGCATGTTGGCCATAACTATTAATGTAGATAGCCTCAATTCACCAATAAAAAGAAACACAGGCAGAGTGAATCAGGAGACAGGATGCATCAATGTGCTTTATACAAGAAACACATTTAACTCCCTTGAAAGGGTGATAATAGACTGAAAGTCAAAGAAGAGAGGACAATGCTGTATGTGACAGGGAACCAGAAAGAAGTGGAGGTAGCCTGCCCAACAGTTACGGAGTATATAAGAAAACATGGCATTTTTATACAATGGAAAGCTACTCAGCTATAAAGAAAGATAGCCTCAAGGCTCTTGTAGGTAAGTGGATACAACTTAAGATCATGCTCATGGATGAAATGATCCAGAGCCACATGGGTGAACATCCTGTTGTCTCCCTACTATAAAAAACTAAAGGAGTTAGTAGGATTCAAAATACACAATACATATTGTGAAAGTGAAAGTGGAGGAAATGTCTAAAAAGGGAAGGCAGTGGCCATTGTTAATCTATGATCATGATTTGAATCCCAAATTATTTTCATTGTTCTGTTTAGTTTGGTTTTATTCTGTTTCAGTTTGTCTAATTTATTTTATTTTAATGCCCTGGAATTTGTCTCCTCTTCCCTGTAGGCTATAATAGGTGTGACAAACAACACTGTGTGAGCAATGTGAATTGCAAATGATGAAGTAGTGATGGCCAGGCCTGCAAGTTGTCATACCTATATGCTTTGTCACTGACAACCTCCTGATCCAAATGGCTCCTCTTGTGGTCTCTTCCTCCTTGAAGTTTACTCACAGGGACGTCTCCCTTCTCTGAGAAGTTATGGCACACAGAGTCTGAAGTTCACACCCCAACACTTAGTGGAATACTGTCTTGTATTACACTTGAGTTTTGTCCCACATGCTGATTTAATTCCCCTACCAAACTCTAAATCCCAGAATGGCATTAGTTATGACTTGAACTGTTTCATTGTTTTTGTGGCTCCTATTTTTAACCACACAATGCTTCATATCCTGCTGGACATGTAGTTGGGAATTATTTAATGACTAACTTTTGAAGTTAAATTGAAGGAGATAATGAATTCGACAAGCATCTGTTGACTGTGTTCTATAATCCAGGTGCTGAATCAAAGCAAGTGAGAAAGCAGAGACTTGTACATAATAGCTACTCAGCACTCACTCGGGGGAACAGGTTACCAAGAAAGTCTGTCCTTGCAATGTCCTAACCCAGCTTTCCCTGAATGGAAGAATGGGAGTATCAGAAGCAGTAGCTCTTTCTTCTTTTTTCTTTCTTTCTTTCTTTCTTTCTTTCTTTTTTTTTTTTTTTTGGTGGGGTGGGAGGAGAGTCATAGTGGTGACTGAGTCTAAACCTAGGCCTTCTCACATGCTAGGCACAAGTTGTACCACTGTGCTATACTCTTAGCTGGGAAAACTGAAACTTTTTCAGATGTCATCACAAGTATATATGTTCCCAGAAGCCAGTGGTACCAGCCACCATCACACCACCTGAGGAAGTGTTCAAGGCCACCACAGTAGAATAATTACCCACCTGATCAGCACAGAGCCCATTTGCTTCACATCTCTGCCTTCCCCCACCCTAACCAGAGACTTCAGGGGGATTCAAGAAAATATTGCATTTATAAAACAAGAGAAAGACCCTATTTTTTTAAAAAAGGAAATAATAGGAAATCTATTATAAATTGAAGGATTGGGCAGTCTTAAAATATGAGAAAATAAAAATTGAAAAGAGATCAAAAAAATAAGAGATATAACCATTCAGTAGAGGAGCTCTGCTATTGACTAAGAATTCTAGAATTTAGCACAAAGAAACAAAGAAGGATTATTAATTAACAGAAGAGACTTCCTAGAACTAAACAGAGACAGTCTCAAAATATGAGTGCCAGTAAAATCCTAAGAGTTTATATGACGGGCCAGGAATATAGCTCAGTGGCACAAGTGCCTGCCTAGCAAGCACAAGGACCTGAGTTTGATTTCTGGTACCAAAACAAAAAGCAAAAAAAAACAAAAAAGAGTTTACATGAAAAACAAAGACTGTACCTAGATGGATGTTTCTGAAATTTCAGAATACTCAGCCTAAAGGAAAGACAAAGTCTTCCTAAAAGGGTAGTGTTTTAGTTATTTTTCTCATTGCTGAAACAAGATACCCAACACTCAAAATTAAAGGAAGAAAGGTTTACTTAGCTCACAGTTTGTGAAAGTTTCAGTCCACAGTCAGTTGGCTCCAAGTCAGGGTTGCACATGGCTGAAGAGCAACAGTTCATTGTGGTGGAAGACAGCAAAAGCAGCAAGAGCAAAAGGGAGGAGCAAGCCTCTTTTCTTCTTTTATATTTATGCAGGCTACCTGCACTGGAGGTGTGAGTGGGTATAGCACTCACACCCCCAATCCCAGCACTAGACCGTGAACCAATCACAAACTCTAGATTCAGTTGCCTCCAAAAAGCATGATTTCTATTATCACATGAGGCTTTGGAGGAACATCCAGACACAAACCGTAACAAGTGGAGAAGAAAAATAAAATTTGTCATTGATAACACAAGAATCAAAATAATATCCAACTTCACATCAGCAAAACTGAGTGCTGAAAGACATTGAGAAATATTATTCACTTTATCTTTCACATTGAAACTAAGGGATAGCTGCTGATGGACGTGTCTCCCCAGTTCTGATGTTTCCTTCCGTTGCAGTATGGGGGAACCTCACATGCAATGTTCCTGAACACTCTCTGTTTCCTCTCAGGGAGAGTTATTTAATCTGATTTGTGACTCTGAGAAAATACACTGGGTGTATACAGTCTAGCTCCCGCTTCTGCTTCCCTTTCCTTGAGAACAAACCTAACACAGGAAACAGACTTGGATTCTGCCTCTGCAAACCATGAATCATGTGTCTCATTGAGGTCTGCTTACTTCTGTGGTTTAGCATTTGGATGCTCACTCACTTCCAGATATGCTGTATTTCATCTTAGGAAAGACACCACCACTAAAAAGTGCCATCATTATTTTATGCACCACAAAGAAAGAAAAACACTGGCAATTAAGCAAAGCATTCTGCTTTAATACTTTGAATTTTTTAATGCTTATTGAATAAGACTGTTTCTTTTAGAAATATGTGTGCATGACATATCACTCTTTTGTATACATAAAAAAGAAAATAAATTGGCTAATATATTTCTAAAATTTACATTCACAGTCTGGCTGTTTTGAATTACATTTTGACTCAGAGGTATCTATCTCCATGATTTACAACAAGAACAGCTTACTCTTTGCCATCAAGAGATAGCTTTGAACTCATATTGCTCTGAAATTTTCTCCCAAGCTGTGAATGTCCAATCTGCTAGCACTTTATCTTTTAGAAGGTGTCAAAGGAAGGTTCTTAGACAACAGTCAGGACTTGCATTCCTTCCTTAAATGGTCCTTAATAGTTTATTGACAGAAACATTGATAGGAACAGTGGCTTGGTCTTGCCACCAAGAATAAGTCAAGTTCATATGTGTGTGGGCACTAACAACCATGTCCTGACTGCCACTTGACTGGCAGCAGTAGTAAGATGCCATTGATTGGAAAAGGCATCCTCAGCTGAGACAGAAAATATGAAAAGAAAAAGTATCTGAGAATCAATAAAATACAGTAGCCATTTTCCTTAGCACTCACTGAATCATTAATACAATGCTGTTCAGTCTCCTGTTTTATTATTTTATTATATTTTCAATTTGCTCAAAACTTGAGTGGAAAAGAAGGATACCATTTCTTGAGCCCCTTCAAATCCAACAATAAGTATGATTATTATGCTTATTTGGCAAGTTGAAAGATGGACTCAGCAAAGTTACACAGCTTCCAAGGATGCACGCTGCAGGGACAGAACTGAACTGAGACCTGTCCTGTTCAACTCCTGCATGCCACACCAAGCACATGACTTTTTGTAAACCACACTATGTGAAAAGCAGTAAAGCACCCGAGCTGCACATGACCTTTTCAGGAGCCCCTGAGGGCTTCCTCACAGCCGAAGGGCAAAGGAGAAGGGGTAGCCGGTGTGTGAGAAGAGACCAAGAGGTAGCACTGCCCTTTGCAAGAATGATAGGTGGTCTTGTGCACTCAGCCCTTTCCCCACCAGCTTGGACACAGCTGCCCTGGAGAGCTTTCCCTGCCCTGGTCCTCCGGTGGAAGGTGCTTCTCCACTGACCCCCACATGCTAACTCAACCTCCTTCATGCTTAGACCTTGTTGCACATTACTAAAATTACCAACTTAAGCATTATATAAATAAGCTCTGGGTTGAGTCTATCTAGATGTCATTGTATTCCTAGAACTTAGCGCAGAACCTGGCACAGAACATTGCCCTAAACTAGTTGTCACATGAGCACACAACCCAGGCTGTTGGGGAGTGTGGCCATCACACAAACGCAAGAAGAGTCTTTAGCAAAATGTACAGACTGCTCCAGTACAACCAGTGGTGTATTTTAGGGGGTTGTCATTGGTTTCAGGGCCAAGTATGGATTGGAGGCAACAGAATGGGGACAGAAGAGAGTTAGGAGTGGCCTGGATGTGAGGCTTTGCAGCAAAACCATGGCACCAACCAGGTGTCACTGCCATTTAAGTGACAGACTAGAGCTCATGATAGACTTAGATATGAGGTCCACAACAGAGACCTGGAAATACAAACATTTAAGAATTGAATTGGAAAAGGAGTAGATAAAGAAATTACCAGAGGAATATGAGGAACAGGACAGCAGGTGTCAGGGACATGAAAAAGAACAGCATTTTTAGAGACATATGAGGAGGATGTGAACAAGAAATTCAAATTCAGAGCTGAGCATGGTGGTGCACACTTGTAATCCCAGCACTCAGGAAGCTGAGGCAGGGGATTGCCATGAGTGTGAGGTTAGCCTGAGCTGCACAGTGAGTTCAAGGCCAGCCTGAACTGCATAGTGAAACCCTGCAGACAAAAGGAAAAAAAAAATTCAAATTCAGCCAAGAGCAGAATCTGACTATATGGGAATGGAAATAAAGGGACATCTGTGACCATCAAAGCGCAGACTGCCTGCAATGGACACAGAAGCTGAGCCATGGGCTGAGCGCACATGGGACATATTTAAGAAGCTTAGCTTTCCAGAAGCTTTGATGCAAAGACAGGAGAGTGACTAGGTATCAAGGAAAGGAGCATGTACATAGAGAGGGGTATTGTTGTTTTGCAATTGAGTACAATTGTGTATGTGAATAAACTGAGAATGAGGGGCACATCTAACAGTGAGGTCTCTTGGGACCAGGGGAAGGGGGGTATGGGTAAAAAAGTTGGATACTGTAAGTTTAAATGACAAGGGACAACAGATCCCTCATGGGAATAAAAGCAGAGAGAATGGAAGGAATGGACTTGCTCAAAGGAAGTCAGGATGGATAGAAAGAGAGAAGGAGAAAAGGCTGTGGGCAGAGGAGAGAGGACAGTAGACACCACCATCACTGGTCAGGTAAACCACTCCTACAAAGCAGCGCAAGTGGAGAGCTGGAACAAGCACCAGAAATGTTGACCTCGTAGTGATTCTTCCTGGGATGTGTGAAGAAAGCGCCCACCCTGGAAATGGGAAGTAGAGCAGATCTGAACTCCCTCACCTGACTTCTCCCCATAGGACAGTCCCCCAGTCCTCAACCCAGCCCAGGCCACTGGAGAAGACTAACAGGGGAGTCCAGTGCTAAGTTACTTTCCAAGACATGTCAGAGCTTGACAGTGAGGGAAGAACCTCTGGGGGGAGGCCCTGGTCCATTCATTTAAACAGGCCCAATAAAGGGAATATCTTAGTCTGATGAGAAGGTCCAAGAGCAAAGAGGTCCTGTCCAGATCCAAAAATCAATACCTATCAGCCATCCACAGAGTATGCACAAGGCCTGATCACTGAGAACTCTCTCGTCCCACACACACACACGTTTGTGAGTCCCAACACAGCTTGCAGACCATTTGACTTCACATGGAATCGACTGCTGCTGGGAGGCGCACTGCGCAGGCAGGGAGGCCCCGACTGTGTCATGCATGGCACTCTTCCTGATGTTCTGTGGCCCAGGTCTGCACCCTTTTACCCCTCTCCAGGTCCTGAGCTCATGGATTCCTTTCAGCAACAAATCTTTCCTTGAGCCTGTATTAGTTCTCTTCTTCCTGGGATTTGCTCCATGGGTATAATAGGCTGCACTCAGCTCCCCTCTGTCCATAAAACCATGGATCATCCAGGCAGAGATGGATCCCCAGTGAACCAGAACAGGTTTATGGCTCAGGAAGGCATTAAAACATGCATATTTTATTTTATCATCCTGTAAGTATAACACAGCCGAGCCTTGCATCTTTCCGTACAGTCTTCCTGGCTAAATAGTCAATGACTTGATAATAACTTGGGTAGGTTACATCTGATAAAAACCAAAGGCCACATATGGAAGAAGCCAAGTTCAAAGCCTTCCAATCTTATGACCCTTCTCTTCCAGTGACAGATGAAGTCTGTGCTGTTGCAGAACACGAACTCAATTAAAACAGTTCCTAGATGCTGCTGCTGGAGTCACTTTTGAATGTCCCCATCCTATAAACATATCATATTATAATATTAATGTGAAATCTGCTCATTTTATTGCCCCAGCCCCTTCACAGATCATTGATTAACCAGATGCCAAGTATACATCCCGTCTATTGTGTGCATGTGTGTTTTATTGTAGAGGACGCATTATCAATCCCATTCAAAGTTCCTCACTGAGGCTTTTCCTATCAATTGTTTCTTTATGGTTCATAGCATATGGACAGTTTATTCTCTCATCAATCCTCAATGGGCCATTCCTGTCCTTGATAATAATAACAGCATTAATTGATGTGCTCCCATTTCAGGGTATACCATTATCTCGAGCTAATTTAATCAAGCAGCACCACAGCACTGCACCCCTGCTCCCTGTTCTTTATCACACTGCTCTCCCACACCCCCAAAACAATGTCCTCCTCAGCTGCTGAGACTCAGTGTTCTCCTTTGGGAAGGAGGAAGGGTCACTGGCTGGAAGGTCAGGGAGACCAGGACTGTCTTACACAGCAGGTCGCAGTGGAGGGCAGGAAAGGTCTATGAAAAGAAATAAAATTCTTTCTTGCCAAGTGTTTCATGGTCTAGTAAAAAGAGCACAGTTGGAAATTGATTCAAGTCACAACTCTGCTGCCTGCTAGCCATTTGGTCTTGGAAAATTTTAGTTCTTTGAGTCTTAATGTTCTCATCTCCAAAGGGGACAAATGATTAGACTCTATATATAGCTCCTTAAAAGAATTAATAAAATTTTATCAGTAGAGCATTAGCACAGGATTGGTAGTCTGTTCATGTCAGCCCTCCTAGCTTCTCCTTGTCTCTCAACTGGGATTGCAGCTGGGGATACTGCTAACGTGTGTTGTGGGTGTCTGCTGCTGCGCACAAGAGGCACGTTTCTAAATAAAGAGTGTGAATTACTTTGGAGAAATCAGTCACGTCTGAAATGTCATGGAGGTTATGCTGTTCATAGTTCTGTGCTGCACACTCCTGCATTCACCCATTGCCCATAACAAATGTACATAAAGGAATAGACAGATATGCGAAAGAGTTTCCAGAACTGAGTTACAGACCTGCTGCTCTGTATGGTCATGGGAACACAGCCAGCCCTCTGTATCTGTGGGCTGCACACTCAGTTGCAAACAGTTTAATATTTGGGGGGAGATTACACCCCTACTGAACATATCTAGACTTTATTTTTCAGCATTATTCCCTAGACAGTATAGTAGAACAATTATTTACATAGCATTTGCATCATACTAGGTATGATGTTATTCAAAGATAATTTAAAGTACTGTACACAGGAGAATGTGCATGGATCATATGTAGATACTATGTCATTTTGCAATGGACTGAAGCATCTACAGATTTTGACAGGGTCTCTGGAAGCAGCTTCCCGCAGATTGTCGGAGGAGTGATACCCCTCACTAGCATTCACCGAGCACTCACTGTGCACAGTGTGCTAACACTCCACCTGCAGTCTTCTCATTCTTTATGAAATGGATATCATCTTACCCCCATTATACAGAGAAGAAAACTGAGCCACAGAAAGGTCCTGTACCATGTTGGATGTCACACAGTGAATGGCAAGCCCATATTTAAACACAAGCAGTCTGTATCTCCTGAGTCACTTCAAGATCAGGACTCATTGCAAGGAAACCAAATATGAATCTTGAAAAGCCTACTTTTCCTAATCCACACTTCTAAAGACCCTAATTTTACTGTCTATTCTTCTTAAGATCCTCTATTTTACCCTCTTATTGAGGTTCAAAATGACTCAGTTGTACACTTTGAATGGCCTTTAAAACTACATTGCCCACAGACCATAAAAGGAAGGTGGATGGTACTCTTGAGCTCCTGTTGAAACTGTTCAGTTCCTTGAACTCTTCCTAAGAATCAGACATCTCACTCCCTCTATCGTTATGAGATTCTAGTGTGTATAGATGAGGTCCCAATTGTGCATGAGACTTTGAAATCTAGAGCATCTCGAAGTCTCTGCTATGGTTCAGGAGGATGTGGTGTAAAGACCAAACAAGAGTGAAGAAAGGAGACAATGGGAATCTAATGTGGTGGGCAAGGAAGGTGTCTGGGTGTCAAGTCTAAGGAGACTCCCATACTCATAACTGTGCAAGCCTTAACACTGATTTTCATATACTCCTACCTTGAATAGTATTGGTTAGTCTGTATTCATAGTTTAACATATTTGCATCCCTCCTGAAACCAGAAATAAGAACTTGACTTCAAAGACACCCCAGTGTGGCTTGTTCTTAGAAATTCACCTTTTCAGTCACTTCCCTATGTTGCCCCAGATTTAACTCAGGAAGATTAGGAGATGAGTCTTAGCTTAAGTCATTTATGCTAGTATCCATCAAGAAAGAAGGAATCTCTCTACCTTTGTTACTTCAAAGAAATTCCAGTTCTCTACTTCACAAGACATGGCCGTCTCATTTTTAAGGAAGAAACAGCAGTAAAAATGCAACACAGGGTATTATGAACTCAGTGGGTTGCAAAGATGTATCAAGTGACACAGGATTACAAAAGCATAAAGAACCCAACCTTGCACTCAGGAGAGAATGGAGGACCTGGTCCTCAATTAATCTCCTACTTCCTGGTCCACAAGGAAATTAGGGCATCTACCTTAATGAACAGATGACTTGAGGCAAATCTGAGACTAGGGGAAACCCTAAGGTTCAGATAGCTCTGACTAGCTCCTAATTTGGGCACAGAGAAAAGACATCCTCTTGGGCCCGATTACCTTGTATCTCCCAATTCTATCTGGATCTCCTGCTAAGGAAAAACCAGTGGCAAAGGCAGGATATGAACATGTGGTTGAAACAGCAAAACTCAAACTTAAGTCTTTCCCTAAACCTTGAACAAATTCTCCTACCACTTCTACTCCTCTCTTTTTGATGATTAAAAAAAGACCAGGTCTGTGTAACAAATCTGGTATTTTTATCTTATTGAAATAGCTATGAGATTTGGGGCAAGGATTCACCTACATGTTCCTGAAGGTTCTAGCAGTCAGGACCCTTCCTCCTGTGTGCTGTTTCTCTCCTCCCCCTGAAGAGGGTAGTGGCCAATTCAGTGGCAGCCTCCCTCACTCAGCATCATGTGGCCGGGCTCCTATTTTAGGCAGGGGATCAGTTCCTCTTAGGATGTTGTCCTGGACATTGGTGACAGCCTGGCTAGTGCTTCTCCCAGCAACCAGCCTCATTACTAGATCAGCCACCCAGCTGAATAGCCTCAGTGGGGCTGAAATCAAAAATCAGCTCTGAAGAGAGTTTGTGACTCATACCTCATGGTATTCAGGACCAGAGCCCAGGGGATATAATTTTTAAAAGAACGAGAAAGCTTTCCTTGGGGCAGGTTACTGAGATGTACATGGAACACACAGAAGGGCCTGCACCAAGGTCAGTGAGCAGCTCATCTCGAGGTGTGTTTCACTCAGACCTGATTGAGCAGGCGTGATGGTCCAGCTGGCCTGCCTCTCCAGGCCTGCCCTGGCTCAGACACTGTCGCCAGTGGTAGGTTGCTGTCTGGGATAGCCTAGGAAGATATTAGCAAAACAAGAGTGACTGTCATACCTTGCTCATTCCTGTGCATTCTCATGACAAGTCCAGTGCTGGCACATGAATCATCAAGATCATTTCCAGAATGCAGACTCAAAAAATAGACTGTTGGCTTTCCTTACTTCAATTTCACTCTTGTTATTCCCACTCATGTGGCATCAGGGAGAGATTACTCCCTGCCAGAGACACGAAGTGCTTAGCTCTGTATCATGTTGCAAAAGCTCTGAGAAGATCCTCCATCTGCAGCTCTAAGAAGTCAAGGCTTACAAGATCAGTTAGGACTTTAACAATCCCATTGAGAGCTTTCCAGGAGGTGGAATTAAGAGAAATCCAGGTTTAAAATACAGGCACATTTTGCCTGACTGGACTCCAACAAAGCTGAGGATTTCAGTATATTTGAGAGGATGAACTCCAAGCCACTAGCAGTCAGCTTTACAGGTCTGAGCTCAAAGAACTGAGGCAGCTCTAAGGTGCAGAGGCATTGTCAGGGTATTTCACTCAGGAACTGAATGGAACAGTGGTCCAGTGAACCTGGCTCTCCAGATCTGCCACTGGCTCAGACACCATCACCAGAGGCAGGGAGGTGTCAGAGCCAGCTGGGGAAGATGATATCAGAACAGTGGGAAACAGGTTGAGTCTTCAATGAACTTCTCAGGGTCAAAGCTGATAGAAGAATGAAGACAATAACAACAATGATGGTGATGACTATGAGAAGGGCTGTGACAGCAAATGCTTCTTTTTTTGGATCTTCTCAGACAGAAAGGACTTGTCTAGATAGTGAGGAAGGAGCGTGTTACATTCCAAGGAGGGGAAGGGCATGGAGTTTGAAGTGAGCATATTCATGGGACAAAGATGCAACCAAATCCATGGAAATTCACTTGAATAAGGAAAGTGGGTCTTGGTCAGCAGGTATAGGCTTTTTATCTTAGGGTAGAGTAAAAAGCAGAACAAAAGGCTTAACATAGTGAAAGCCATGTACTAGGATGAAAAATAGCCAGAGCACTAAACAGGAAAGAAGAGATGAGAGAAAGGAAATGAGTCTATGAAGGTCTTGGTGTGATCCTAGATAAAGGCAACAAGGTCCAGTGAGGATGGCAATCCTGGGAATGAGGAATTCTTGCTCTAAATGCTTCTCAGGTTAGGGATTTAGGCATTCTTTCTATGCAGGTGACGCACAGCTAGAAGTAGAGTAAAGCTCTACCTATGGCACCAAGTGGAGATAATGAGACATTTGCCATCAAAGTTGCTATCATCAACCCATCATAGGATTTGACTCTGTGAAGCTCAGTTGAAGACTTACCCTGCCTCCAACAGGGACCTGAGGTAGATTCATTTATTCACCCAGCACTGAATTAGACCCAGCTAATGTCACCCCATATCCATACCTTTGCCTTGTTTTGCAGTCAGAATGGCCCCAACAGCAGCTTATGCTTTATACAGTCATAGAACCCAATTGCTATTGCTGCCCTCACCACTACAACAAATCAAAGAGCCAACTAGGTCACATTAACCAAGGTGCTGCAACTGCAGACCAAGACCCCCAGGAACTCCGATTCTACCGGTGACATTACCAGGAAGTATAGCAAAGTTCATTCCTCATGAGTTAGATTTTAACCTGCAAAGGACAGGCAATTTTTGTTTCCTTTCAGACACACAGTGTATCACTCTGTTTCCTGTTGCTATAAGGAAATATCTGGAAGTTTATAAAGAATGTTTACTTAGCTCATCATTTTGGAGGCTGCAATTCCAAGACTGAGCAGTCCTGTTAAGTTGGCCTCAGAAAAAGACTTGGGTAGGTGGCTTTGCAGTAATGAGAATATGTGTGGAAGGAGACACCATGAGAAGAACTCAAGGAAAAGACTTGTTTTTATAACAACTTTCTTCCATGGGAACAAACTCACTTCTCAAGACTACCACGGATCTCTTCCCAGGGTGATGCCCTCACCACCAAGTTACCGTGCACTCGAACTACCTCTTTAAGGTTCCACCATCACAATGAGAACCAAGAGCCATCCAAACCACGACTTACAGTTACTCCTATGGCCTTTCTGAAGGTTCAAGCAGAAAAGACCAAGCAATCAACTGCACATGTTACAGAGCTGCAGCTGGCTTAGCAAGGCTTCACCTTGTGTTTGTTCTTCTTCCTTCACTAACTCATTTCATTTTTTTCCTCACTGTTGTTTCCCTCAAATGTCAACCTCTGGTCCAACGTAGTCTGCAGTACTAGGTACTAATGGCTAGAGAAGCCAAGTAAGCCAACAATAACAATTTTATATGATCGCCAACATGTTCTGATCTATTCTAGGTGTTGGAAAGGGATTGGTGTCCTATGAAACCAACAGCTCCTGCTCCATATTCATGGAGATCCACCCCATAACTACTGCATATAACTACTTGGAAGGCAAAGATCTCAGCTTTTCAGAGTGTTTAGCAAAGGAACCTGATCTAGACAGGGCAGGAAGGGTGCCGATCTTTTTCCAACAATGCTGACCTAACCCACTCAATAGGGCCTCAGGACCCTGCTATTAGCTACTCAATAAAGTTACCAATAGTTAGGTGTCAACTAGTGAAAAATCATTCTAGATAATCCAACTGATAACTTACGTGTAAAGGTATGGCTTTGTGTGGTACCATAGCTTAAGAAGACCTTTTTCAAAACTGTCTCTCACTTAGTATTTCTGGTATAACCAAATAGTTGTGCTGTGTTATCCACACTTAACAGTGACGTACCTTTCCTGGCCAAGATGAGGCAGTCAACTTGCTACTATATCCAAGGAAATACATTTCACAAGGGATTTCCAGTCTTTCTTAAGGTGAGGGAGTAGCTGATATTGATTTCATCTTAATGCCAGTCTTGATGGAATGGGGATGGTGTTATGGAGAGGATTTGCTTGGCAGAGAAAACTTTTAGCACTACCATATATGGGAGGCACTACAGTATGGGGTTAAGGCAGCATGTCTGAGCTTTTGAAAGACTGAGTTCAAGAGCCCATTGCATGGTCTTGACTTTCTGTAACTCCAGCCTCCTCAGTTGAAAGTGGGGATAATAACAGTATAGACTCCCTGAGATGGTGTAAGTCTTAAATGAGATGCTACCTTGACAACATTTAACACATATTTAGCACATACTAAGCCCACTCTTTCATTATCATTGTTAAACTACATAGACAAATTCCTTCCTTTCTTGAGATAGGCCTCAGACACTGCCATCAGAAAAGGAAGGTGTGTGTGTTTGTGTTGGTGGAAGGTAGAGAGTTAGGGAAGGAGAAGCCAATAGCAAAAGGAAGAAAACACTGCAAAGCCCTCAGCTCTCCATGTGACCTCCTTCCAATGCCACTGACAGAGGTAAGCCGTCTCCTACCCCGCCAGAAGGAGTGGAAACTGAACTATGATCTGGAGAGCTATTTGTTCTGACCGTTAGTTGAACAATGGGAACCAGTTGTACCTAATTGTCTTTGAAACATTTAAAGACCAAACACTTTTGTGGAGGTCAGGCTGCATGGTGAAAACAAGGCCAAGGTACCCAGGATGAAAATAAAGGCATAATAGGGTCATATAGTTGATCTGGAAATTAGCTTTAGGGGTCTCTTTGTGTTGGTTTCTTAATGATGTGAAACGTAAAAATGGCTTGAACCATAATAAGATGAATTACTTTTTTTCCTGGAAAATAATGCAACTTTGGTAAACATCCCAGGTTTATCACTTAATTTATCCCCAGCTTATGGGGAAGGAGAGAGAGGGAGAGGGGGAGAGAGCAGAGAGACCTCCCCCGCAGCCCAGCCCCCATTTTTAATATTCTGAACTATTAGATTTCAATAACCCACTCTCCAGCAATGTGTGTCTCATTTCCCTGGACAGACCAAATAGGCAATAACAGCCTCTCGGTTAGAACACTAATGTTGTAATTTAGAACTTCTGTCAAGATGAAAGATCTTCACTGGGATCCTCAGAGGGCCCTCAGCAACACTTCAACCCAGGCCTGGATAATGAAGTTTTCATTATTAAATAAAGATATTTTAGGAATGTCATAAACCATAAATCCACTCTCTTCCGTCGCCCTTGTACCTTATTGTGTTTATTTCTAGCAAAGGGCCATCCTCTTTTGGTTGCTCCTAACTCCTCCAAACTTGGTGTTTCTTGCCTTCTAGCCACCCTCCCTCCCCAGTCCTACTGAGATACAGTGAAGTTGCTAAGGTGACATAAAAGCGAGTTTTCTCCCGCACTGAGACCCACGGGCTATGAGAGAGGCAGGTGTCTGGGGAGCTGAGTCCCTGCTCCCTCTCTCTGTTGCACTCTCTCCTCCTCACCTAGTCTTGCCAACCAGCGAAGAGTCTCCAGGAAGCTTTATCTCACCTCATAGAAATACTAACATGCACCATCAGGTCTGGCTGTTCTTAAAAATTATGGCACAATCAATTTTTAGTGTGAATTTAGTGCTGCTTAGAAGCATTAGACTCTGAGCCCCAGGGAAATGACTCATCTGTTTATCCATTTGCCAAACTCTGAGGCGCAGTTTCCTCCAACCTCACCTACTTACCCAGGCCTTACTGGGCCTGCACCTGCCAAGCTTAGAAACTGCCCTCCCCCAGACCCATCCTAGGGCTGGAGAGCAGAAGGGAAGGCTGGACAGTCTTGTCTTCCGAGTGGTTGATAACACCAGGTAGACTCAGATATTCGTATGCCAGGGACAGATGAGTCTTCCTGGTATACCATTCACCCAAACTGCCCTACTTACCTTCCGCTCTGCCAGTACCCGCCATGGAAAGCACAGGAAGAAGGGCAAGGCTGGAAGACAAACAGCTCTGTGTGAGCAGGCTCCGGGCTGACTCTGCCGCGGGCGGCCAGCCTACCTGGGCTCACCTTCCAACTCCGTGTCAAGGAAGTAGATGTCCATTCCATGGCCTTGGCTGTCTCCATAGGGGACATGCAGTTGGCACGTCCTGCTGGCCTGGGCATTCTTGGTGGCTGCCTCAGGAGAGAGACAAGTCACCGCCAGCATGGGGTCAGGTGGCAGCAGGTCTGTGTCAGCTCAGGGAGAAACCTTTGTGCTGCAAGCATGCTTGTGGTAATGAGTCAGCTTCAGTCATGAGGACAAAGCTTTTAGAAAAGAAAACAGGAGTACCTCATGACCTTGGAGTGGGCAAAGGACCCCAAACACACTAAAAGGGAAGGATTGAAAACAGGTACGAAAATACCATGTCGTGTGATCTGTATAACCAACAAATCCTCCTTTCTTCCTTTCCTCCATCCACATGTATGGTACTAAGCTACATCACCAGCCATTTCTTTCTTTTTTTTTTTTAATTTTTAAAAAGCAAAACAGAAAAAAAGGTAGAATAATACAGAATTTCCTAAAAAAAAAAGTAAGAAATCAATACTAGTTAATATATTACATATTGTTATCTTAGAAGCGGTTGTTCAAGTTATGAAATCTAAACACAAAAAAAAATCAGACAATCAAACAATGACAACACAAACTAGTCTTTCTAATGAACTAACAGAGAATTAGTAGTATAGTTATCTATCTTGCATACTTATATATACATACAGTTATATATATTTTGAGCACTTTCCCTTTCCTTATTACAATATCTATTGTACATTTTGGATCTTATTACTCTTTCAGTTTTTTTTAATCATTTTTTTACACTAGGGAGACAATACGATATTTATAAATGTGAGTCTGATTTATTTCACTTATACGTGTAGTCTCAAGTTGCCTCCATTTACCTATAAAAGCTTCAAGATCATTTTTTATAGCTGAGTAATATTCCATTGTATAAAAATACCACATCTTTTTCATCCATTCTGTAGTTGATGGGCATTTTGGTTGTTTCCAAGATTTAGCTACTACAAATTGTGCTGCTATAAACATGGGTCCACATATATCACTGCGACATGATACTTTTAATTTTTCTGGGAAAATATGCAGAAGGGGAATAGCTGGATTGAAGAGGATTTCCAATCCTAGTTTGTTGAGGAATCTCCATATTTATTGCCACAGTGGTCACACCAGTCTACACTCCCACCAACAGTGGAGAAGGGTTCCTTTTTCCCCACAGCCCCGCCAACATTTGTTATCAGTTGATTTCTTGATGGTAGCCATTCTCTCTGGAGTGAAATGGAATCTCAATGCTGTTTTAATTTGCATTTCTCAAATGACCAGTGATGTTGAGCACTTCTTCATATATTTATTTGCCATTTGTATTTCTTCATCTGAGAAGTGTGTGTTCATTTGGGGGGCCTGATGCTTTTCAATTCTTTATATGTTCTGGATATAAGTCCTTTGCCTGAGGGACAGTTGGCTAGAATTCTTTCCCATTATACCAGCCCTTTCTTAAAAGAAAAAAAAAATTTTTTTTTTGGATTCAGAGTGTTGCTACATTGCTCAAATTGGCTTCAAACTTAAGATCCTCCTACCTCCCCCTTCCAAGTAACTATGAGTAAAGGCCCGGATCAAATAAGGCATCTTTCAGTGTCACTTCTTGGGGCTCCATTTAGCCTGGAGCTGGAGAACAGAGCCACACTGATCATAAGAGACGATCTTGAAAAAGCCTGGAAAGCTGTGTTCTTGCTATACTGTTACTAGTTATGGGCTGAAGTGCCAGGTGTGGTGGCATTTGCCTTTGACCCCAGCACTCGGGAGGCAGAGGCAGGAGGATTGCAGCGACTTCAAGGCCAACCTGGGCCACACAGTGAGTTCAAGGACAGCCTCAACTACATACTGAGACCCTGTCTCAAACAAAACAAAACAAAACAAAACACGAATAACTTCAGTTATGGGCTGAAGTATATGTGTATGTGTGTGTCTCCCATTCATATGTCCACCCCCCAGGACCTCACAATGTGACCTTCCATAGAAACAGGGTCATGGTAGATATAACCAGTGAAGGCAGTCATTAGAATGAGCCCCTAATCCAACATGACTGATGTCCTCACACAAGGAAGCAGTCTGAGGGCTGGGGCTGTAGCTCAGTGGTAGAGCACTTGCTCAGTATGTACAAGGCCCTGCCTTCAGCGGAAATTTTCCAGTCTATCACAATGAAGTAAAGGAACTTGCATTTGCATACAGCCAAGTATCTCTTTGCTAGTATTCCTTTGTTAGGAGGCTCCAACTGAAAGACGACGAATGTTTCCTCACTACTATGGAATGTGATGCTCTTGGACAGAGGGGTAATTTCTAACCTTCATATTATTTATTTCCACAGCCCAGAAAGAAGCAAAGGCACTATCAGATAAATCAAGAATAACTTGTAGATGAATGCAATGATAAAGACAGCCACTCTACGCGGCTTCCAGACATCTCTGTGTAGTTTCTTCCATCACAGTAAGATTTGAAGTTGGATGAATTTTGCTCTAAGATAAGGCCACAAAAATGAAAAGGCTTCAGGAACAGTTGGTCTCAGCAAAAATACTTTTCTCTGAAAATATCTGAGAATCCAAAGTATGAATAAAAGCACACTTCCACTTAGGATATTTATTGGGAGAGACGGCACAACAAACTATAGAATACTATCAGCCCTGACATTACTAGAAAATAAATCCCCCCCCCAGTACTAAACAAATGAGGAATGTCTGGTGTGATAACACTCACACCCGCCTGTAATAGGCAGCTAAGATTTCACTAATTAAGAAAATCTCATTTGAAGTTAGTTAATGGTTTCTGCATTTCTACAAAGCACTAGTCAGACCACATTTCTCTGAACTTCAGGGTCTGTACTGATTACTACTCAATTAGTTTTGATTCAGTTCACTGAAGAAAAATGTCCTTTCCATTAGTATGGAGAAATAACCATTGGACACAAAATATATTTCCCAGCATTGCCATGGCAACCAGGATGACACAGCCAAGCTCAGAATGTCAATGCCTTCCCTGGGACCATGTTTTTAAGTCAGCATGCAGCCATTAAGTCTTGCTGGGTGGGGTCGGCAAGTACTATGCTGCTGCTGTGATTGGCAGGCAGAAGAATGTAGGAGATGCCCAAGAAGGCTGACTTCCTGCCACTCACCTCCCTTGCCACTCCCCTGTGGGCTGGGCACAATAGCCGCAGCACCAATTGCTACTTCTTAAGTCCCTAGAGTCCTGCACTATGTGACACACAAAAGTTCAGCTGGAAAGTGAAGAATGCAGTCCATCACCCAGATGTGTTTTTTCCATGTGTTGCCTGTTCAGTGGATGTGTGTGACAGTCAGGGTGATGGACTGGCTCTTGAGCTCTTCATGAATACATTCCAGCCAGCCCTGGCTGTCCACATTTACAGAGCAAGCTGTCTATGCAGGTCAGTAAATGTGGCCCTTGACCTGGAGAAGTCTACGCGCTGGAGGGGAGCTTGGTTCTCACTCTCACTCCACCGAGGCATAGAGGAAGGGCAGGACAGCAGAGTTTAGATTTCTGAAGCAAGGAAATGCATGTTTGTAAAGAGGTGGCAAAAGCACCAATACCAGTCTTCAAGAATGATGAATGTGGCCATTATTTAGGCATTAATCAGGCCAGATAACCAAATTAGACCATAGCAAAAATTTCATTTAGGAGATTAAAGTTTCAGGTTAAATGGATAATTGTCCATATTTTCCCTTAAACTATGTCGGCATAACTTTAGAATATCAATTAACCGTAATTGCTATGCACAGTGTCAAAGCTCTAAGGATCAAAGACCATGCCCTCAAGGAACAGTCTAGTTAGGAGATGGCACAATCACTACTAGTGAAAGTTACTAATTACTGAATGCTAACTATGTGCCTGGCAGTCCACTAAGTACTACTTTCTCTGCCTTATTTTATTCGATCTTTGTATTAACACCATGAGGAAGACATTAATCCATTTTGTTATAACCAAGTATGCCAAGGTTCAAAGAAGACACTTAGCTAGGTAATTACGAGCTCAGTTATGGGTAGTAACTGAGCTGGCAGAACTGGATTCAAACACAGGTCTGTCTGATGTCATAATCACCTCGAGCCACCACACATACTCTTTCATGTATGCACACTAACAGACAAGCCAAGTGGTAAGCACTCAGTGCCCACTGAGGGTTACAAAAAAGAATAGATGATTCATAAGGAGAGCTGCAAGTCCTATTGCATTTAATTAGCTTCCCTTTTAAAATTCACTTTCAAAGGAACAGGCAAAACCAGAGCATCCCACCTCCTCCATGAACCAGATGCCCTGCGCTTAACCTTTCCACTCCTTCTGTGACCACAGGGTGGCGCAGGACAGTGTCCGTGAAAGCTGCCAGAAGGCAAGGACCACCAGCTGCTGGCTTTGACACAAGAGCAAGCTAGCAGTCAATTATCTCCTTGTCAGTGTCCCCATGCCCTGCCCACACTCCACCCCCACAACATCAGAAGCTAACACATCTGAGCTCCTCTATTTCGAATCATCATCATGTCACCATCAAAAATATTTATTAAGCTTCTGCATACACATTGTTCTAGTCACCCCATTTATTCTTGCTCCCTTGGCATATAAGTAATTTTCACTGTATTTGTTTGCGGTCGCTTGACATGGTTTTATGTCATCTTCATTCATCTTCAGGTACAGTGCTGAAGACATTTGGGACACTTGGAATTCACAAAAGGATTTCCCTCTTTGTCTTTGCTTGATGGTAGCAATACCAGCAGGTCTGAAGGACAGGAGACCTCAGTTTGGGCACTGACCTAACGGCCATCTCTTCCAAATGTGATACAGAGCAGAATGAGCCAACATATATTATAGCTCATAACTGAAAACTATGTCAAAAGTAAAACAAACAATGGGCTCACACACCATTGTGTAGACTGGCTTGGTTGGTAGAGTAACGTTTGTCAAAATGTGTTCCAGGAAAACTTAGTCCCATGGGATGTTAAAAGATGCTAGGCATGACAGAGTTCAAGATGTAGCACCCCAAAACACTGTGTAGCACCCACACATTTAAAAAAACAGCAGACACAGAAATGTCTCTCTGACTCTCTTGCTATTCTCCCCTAAATCAGTCCTCAAAATAATTTTCTGACCTTCTGTAAGTAAGTCATAAGACCCTCATTCGAGAGAGAGCTTCACTACACTCAGAGAAAAGGAACAGAGACAGACAGAATCCCAACACAAAGGTTTTACTAAGTCCCCTCCTGTTTATCATTAGATCATTCCCTTTGGTCCCCAGTCATACTTCTGCAGGGCTATTAAAAACTGCAAAATTTTCTTGTGTCTTTGGGTTTTCCTTTCTGAAAGCTCTCATGTCATATAAAACATATTAAGCATATTTGTATGCTTCTTTTTTATTAGACTGTGTTTTGTTATAGGGTTTCATCCACAACTCTGGCCATGGGTGAAGAAAAGTTACTTGTTCCCTACAGTAGAGAAAAAAATGAGAGAAAGGATTCTATGTTCAGTTATGTAGAGAAGATGCTGACTTAAACAAACTTAATCAAGTTTCTTTACTGCAGGGTTTTTCAGAGCTTAGTGTGCTAATATACAGTATGACTCACCAAGTGCAAAGAAAGGTCAAAAGAATTGTCCTCAAGCCATCTTTTTCCTGGAGCACTGAGGTGCTTTGCTAGTTCTGCAACATACAGAGCAGGAATCAGTCTAGAAAACTAATCTGCACACCTACATTTGGAGATCAGGAAAGCTGTATTGTCATCTGGGACTTTTTGCATGAAGACTCCCTAAGCTTTGTGGGAGAAATGTTAAGGAGGACATTTGAACTCACATTTGAGCCCAAGTGTGGGAGACAACTTGAGCGGGTCCCCTTGAATGCAGAACAATTGTTGCAACTTTGATTATATCAAAACTTATTTCCTTATGTTGATATACACAGAGCTGACTATGGTATTTCCTTCTCTCTTCAATTGGCTCTAAGCATCGCAAATAAGGCTAGCTGAGGTACTGATATGTACTCTGTAAAGCCATCCGACAGTGTCCTGTTGCCTCACATAGTGATCTCTGTAAAATATATAGGCACAGCGGGATGGCAGAGCCAGTGAGCTCCAGGAATGTCAACTGGGGATGAGCCTTGAGAAAGAGGCTGTGAGTCCCCAGGGCATAAAAGTTTACATATCAGAAGCAGGTACTGGTATGTAGTCTTTAAAGCCATCAGACAGTGTCCTGTTTCCTCCCAAAGTGGCCTTTGTAAGATGTATAAAGTACAGCGGGATGGCAGAGCCAGTGAGCTCCGGGAATGTCGACTGGGGATAAACCTCGAGAAAGAGGCTATGAGTTCCCAGGGCATAAAGTTTGCGTATCAGAAACTGAAGCAGCAGCCTCCTAAAACAATTTAGTTGCTATCTTGATTGGGTTGTGCAAATTGAGCCCCTTGCATATCTTCATCTGCATTTTGCAGAGATGCCTTTCTGACAACCTTGCTAGCCAGCTCAAGTTACTCGCGTAGCTCCCGCCATCCTCACTGTCACTCATCCTCAAGCCACCCCCTTGCTTCACTAGTTAATAAATTCTGGGAGAGGCCTAGGATCAAGGCCTTTGTCCGCATGTCCTCACGAGGATTGAACTTAGGACCCCTTGGCTGCCTTTAACGTGGAATATGTCTCGGAATCTTTATTCTTGCCGTGGGTTGCATTGGAGGTGGTAGATTGGAATTAACTTGCCGGGATTCCAATAACGTCCCAGTGGATTTATAAATATAACTACTTGTATTGTGAGGAAGACTAGACAAAGGATTTCAGTACTTGGATTACCGTACTTGTTATTTGGAATTACAATACCCAGGAAACAAGAAGGCAAGGCTACAAAAATAAAACATAAGTGTAGTTAAGAAAAAAACCTGATTTCAAATCCCAGGCATGACCAAGATGAGCTGGAAGCTCGCCCTCCTGGGGAAGGAGAATGTCTCGGACCAGGGATTTTAAATTTGTAGAGGAAGTCTGTGTAGACAATGGGGTGCTTTAAGATACAAATGCCTGACAGTTCAGGCTGAAAAATTTAAACAATAGACACATTCATCATCTCATTTAATAATAACATCAGGGCCCAAACCCTTAGAACCTCTGTGATTCCCTCAGCTCACTCACTCCACACTCACTATTTCCTGGATCCCAGATCACTCCCCTCCTTGTTTTTACTCTCTGTCTGCTGGAGCTAAATACCTTAGTGCTAAATTAAACCAAATTTGGCCTGAGGATACCTCCATACTTGAGCCTTCATGTAAGGAACTGCAACCTAACTCAGTATGAAACCTAACAGAAAGCCTAAGTTGGAGCACTCGTTCATAACATAGCCAATCACAGTTGCTAAGCATCAATCAATCCCAGATGGACAACCCACCAGGCTGTGTTCCAATAAACCAAATGCCAAGCTGTAACCAGTTGAAGCAACCCTGTACCTCACTTCCATCTTCTCTGTGTAATTGCTACCTGATCACTTTGCAGGTCAGATTTTTCTGACCCTGTTCTGGTTTCCATTTGCATATTTGTTAAAATTTTATTTTAAAGATAGTAAAATCCAACAAAACAGAATAGAACAAAGTCAATAAAGACAAAGCAGTAGAGTTGGCACAGAACTTCAAAGCAGGATACTACGAAAACAATAGCTACTATATAGTGTATCTTGTTATCTTCACAATAGTTGTCCATTCCATCAGGTATAGCAAAATCAAATGAAAAACAAAGCAGAATAAAACCAATCAAAGCAGAATATTAAATAAAGCAAAACAGTGAGAACAATATTGGACCTCAAAGACAAGATAGAAGGAAATCCCCCATATTTGCTGCATTATATACTGTCATCCTCCCAAGAGATGCTCAGACTGCTGGCCCCAGGCCTGCAAAATCAACTAAACAATATAAGCATTTAGTTGCTTTATGTACCTTAGCTGTTATCAACTTAGCTGGTCCTCTGAACCATCAGGTTGTTTGGATTGGAGGTGGGGGGTCTGGGGGGAGGTTGATTCTCAGCCCATGTGCCAGTAGGCTCATGGGAGTTGCTGACTTTTCTCTTCCTGGAACCCATTGTACTGCTTACCAGGAAGGCTAGCTAGTTGTCTTCTGGTTGGATCTTCTGGTTGGCTCTTCCCTGACCCAGCATGGAGGGTTCTCAGGAGGTGCTGATTTTTCTCTTCCTGGAGTCCACAGCGCTCGCGCTGCTTACCAGGAAGGTTAAGCTTAATTTGTCTGGAGTTCTTATAACATTAGAAAGGAAATATAGAGGTCATTTTCTGAGTTTTTGAATGTCTAGAAATAACTTTAATTTACCCTCTTAGAAATCTGTTTTTCCTTAAAGCACTGATTTATTTTTTTCCATAGCCTGTTGGCATTCAGTGGTGCTGCTGAGAAATACAAAAACAGTCTAGTTCTTTTCTCTTTCATAAAGCTGATTTTCCATTCACTGACTATTGGCTTTTTTTATTAAACTGTAATCTTCTGAAATTTTATGAGATGTGGTCAAAATATACACTGAATGTTCAAAATTTTAAAATTTACTGCAGTAAGACACATTGCTTCTTCCACTTCACATATATTTATCCCATCACCCTTGCAAAGTTCTGAAGCAGTTCTAGACTGTTTCATTACTGTCTTTACAAAGTAAGATCAAAACTATGAGAAATACTGCTGCTGAGTGCCATTAATGGAAAAACAGACTCATAAAAACATCATCTACCTTATTCACTGATCTGGCACCACGCCACTTCTGGCTCTTCCTCAAGGACACCATGATCATGAAAGGTAAATGTTTTGAATTAAGTTAGGACACCAAGGCAGCCATGACAGACCAACCAAAGACACTTATGAAAGGGAACTTCCACAACATCTAACTTCAGAATGTGGCAAGATCGATGGGATAAGTAGGTTTGAAGTAAGAGGGAATATACTGAGAGACATTAATGCAAACACATTTTTACTGTAATGATTTTTTAAAAATTTAAACATCCATTGTATTTTTCATCACAGTGTCTAAGTCTAGGCTCTTGTTGTTCTACCATATTCAGATGTCATTGATCCTTTTTGATCTGAACTCTTGATCTTTAACCCTAGAAAATTTTTTTCTAGTATGTCTACAGAAAATTTTTTTCTTTGCCTTTCTATATTGTTCCTTGTGAAAACCCTTTTAGTCCCTAGAACTTCTGGATCAATCCTGAGGGATCCTAAGATGACCTAAGAGTCATCTATGCTCTCAAATTTTTTATCTCTCTCTAAATGATCTAGATACTAGAAGAGTTCTTCAACTTATTTTCCCATAGCTCTACTGGTTTCTAAAAAAATTCTTACCAGTAGCATTAGTTAGGGTAAGGCTACTGCTGCAATAATGTAATAGCTAAACATCCAAATTTCAGTGTCTTACCTTAATCAACACTTACTTTGTGTCAGTGTAGCCATTTAAACACATGTGTCATGGTTCAACTGGAAGCTCCTTCTATGGGAAGATTTAGGAGTTTAGATGGTTTCTACCTTTCCAGCATCACCCAAGGCCACAGTTGCCTATATTCAGCCAGAAGAAGGAGGAAAAGTAAGCAAATCTGATTCTCAATGTCCTTGACATGCAAATGTTACATATCTCTTCATCTCACATCCCATTGGTTAATAGGCCTCACCTACACGCAGTATGGCAGGAGGATTTGGAACACTTTAAAACACAGTTCCTGATTAAGAACTACTTCCTCCAAAGTAACTACATTTTGGGAGGAAATGAACAAATCTTGTGTTCAGTTGATAACTATTTGCAGTCTTTGCTGTAGCCACCAGATATTTTATTTTTGTAAGTTCAATCATATCCCCTAATTGAACCATATATAGGATGTTCTCTTCATAAATAATCACTCTTTTCTAGTATAAGTCATTCTTTGTTATCTTGGTAATTTTTCCTTTTGCAATTTTGAAGTCTGTTCTATTCTGAACCTTTGTTTCTGGTAATCTGGGTCATTTTCATTTCTGCTCTTAATTCCTTCTTGCTCTGAATCTCCTCGTATATTTATATTAAAGGATTGAAAAGTATCCTGACCATTCTGAGTAGATGACATAGATTCTACCTACTGTGTGTGTAGGCATCCTTCTTCATGGGCTTCTTTCTTGATGGGAAGGCTGATGTCTTTGGACATGGGTGGGCTTAGCATCAGCAGCTCAACCTAGGCTACATGCAATCAGAATGTGAGAATCAGTAGATTTAGACTGGGAGCACCACAGGTGCCAGAGTAAGAAAAACTTAACTCTGGGCCACCACTGCACGTAAGAAGTCTTGATTTATCCTGGAGAGTTCATATTTGGAGGTGATTTCCTAGAGACTATGCCACTCTGTGAAGGGGACCAGAAAAGGGAGAGTGTATTCAACTGGCCAAGCATTCCACAGATAAATCTTGGAGGAATCTGCCATTTCTGCAACTGCCCTTGTCCCTTGTATCCTCCTTCTTCACCAACACCAGGCTACAGCCATGTCTACACTTGAATACACAGCTAACTTCATGTGCACTGCAGACTCACTTGACCAGTAAACCAGCCTGAAGTTTCCCCTCTCCACTTCCCCTGTTATTGTGCTTTTATCCATCCACCCTAATAGACTAACATCTCTACTAATAAGTTCACACTCCCATACTTTTGCCATGTTGTGGTCATTGCTTTGCATATTTTTAAACTACCATTTTGATGACAAGCTCTGAAGGGAAAAAGTCTCAGCTTCCATCACAAGCAAAATTTTAAAATACACATAAAGGTCCTTTGTAGAACATCAAATTTTATGAGAATGGAAAGCTATAAAAAAAATCCATGGTTAATAGCATTCTAAAAGAAACTTGGACAGCTTCAGGATAAAATTACTTCTCAATTTACTTAGCCTGACTCCATACATTCATTTCTTTGGTCTTTATTTCAGTCAATACTGAGAGTTTATAATATTCCATAGGCTGTGCCAGGTAACAGAGCAATTACTGTGAATGAAATGCTCTTCTAGTCCCTGTCCTCAAGGAACTTAGTATTTATGGGTAAAATTAGCATTTAAAACTTGGTATTTGAATTTATGTCTCACTGTTAAAAGAAGTTCAGGCTAGTAAGCACATAAAAAGGCACTGCAGACCAGACTTTGTATGTCATGGAAGGACTACAAATGAAATTACCTGAGAGATAAGTTTGAAGTAACCATATTAAGGCATGAGGGAGATTATCTGTATTGGTTAGTTTTCTTATCACTGGGACAAAATCCCCAACCCTCACAATTTAAAGAAGGAGAAATTTATTTTGGCTTACAGTTTCAATTTATAGTTTCAATGGCTTTACTCCTTGGTCAGTAGCTCCAACACAGAAACCACAAGTTAGAAGGAAAGCTACTCATGTCGTGGCAACCAGGATACAAAGAACAAAGAGGAGCCAGGAAAGAGAAGACTTTCCAAGTCATACCCCAGTGGGCTGCCCCTACTGTCCAGAGTCCACCTCCAAATGTGAGACTTTGGGGGAAAAGTTTATATCTAATCCATAGCAAAGGAGTCAGAATGAGTGCTCTAAGTAGAGAAGTAGCGTGTCAGAGCTGCAGCCAGGGCTCTCACTGCCCATGTAAATAACTTCACATGTGAGCATTGACTGTGGTTGGAATACACTCTCACTCACCCTCCATCTACACAGTGTGGTAAACCCTCAACTCCAGCATTCATCTACTCTAGGAAGAACTAATGAAAGGTCTCTTGTAGATCTATCATTTCCCTCCATTTGTGCTCTATATGTTCTCCAGTTATACAAATGGGCATAGATTAGAAGTGTTTCATTCTCTCTCTCTGCATCTAACACCAATCCTTTTACTCACACTTGTGCCCCCTGCACCAGCATAGTGACTGGCAAGCTTTAAGCAAGCAGTTAATAAGTGTTGAATGTGGAATGATGAATGACTGATGTGGCATAATTATGACACTATATTGATTTGCCTCAGTTACATATACCTGGTGTGATTTAACTAAATTTTACATTTATAAGGAATGATTTACATATTTACTTCAAAAAATATTAGGATAAGCACTCATAAAAGTTAAGATTATGAGCCAGGCGTAGTGGCTCACACCTTTAATCCCAGCACTCAGAAAGCTGAGGTAGGTGGAGCGTTGTGAGTTCGAGTCCGGCTTGGGCCACAAGGTGAGCAAGGCTGGCCTGAACTACACAGTGCGACCCTTCTCCTCCCCCCCTCAAAAAAACAAAAAAAAAAGGGTAGGGCCGGGAGTTTGGCTCAGTGGCACAAGATTGAGAGTTCAATCCCTAGTACCGAAAAAAAAGATTAGATTATGTAGAAGTCCCAAAACTGCTGCTACCTACATACAATAAAACACCATAACAGCTGTCAACTTAGCATTTAAATTCTGAAATGTAGTAGCAGAAACCAAGAAAGTCTTTATCAGGATTTCACTTTCATAATTCCTGCTTTACCTCTCCTGTTTACTTTTCCCTACAGGTTAAATAGATGTCTGAGAAAGAGTAAATTCCCTCAGAATGTATATACATCTGCTGTTGATGTTGTCAGTTTGTTTTAGATGGGACCAAGGAAGCAGATCGTGAGAGCTGGGATTTTCCCAATCAATTCAGACTAAAATACAGGTTCTTCTCACTATATGTCAGCAAGCTTTATCCATAGGTAAAAGTTGGTTTTGCTACAATGAAGACCCATGATGTTAAGATTGGGCATAGCAGATGTAACTTTGGCATAAGTGAAGCAAGATATATGACTGACTGCAGGAGAATAACAGATATGAGCTATAGCACATGGTCAACATAGAACAAAGAAAGGTTGTATATTTACTAGAAAGTCCAGGTACACTGCCTCTTAGATATGTAAGACAGCACAAGTACAGTAAGACCAGGAACCAGTTCAGCCCAAAAAGGCACAGTGCACTGAAGGGCAACCAAGTGAATAATGCTGTAACTACAAGTGACTTAATAGACACCAGGAGACCCTGATCTACTCTAACAAAACTTTCTTTGTAATTATTGCTCACTTGTTTAGCATTCAAAGCTATATCTTGCCAGGAGAAATGCTGAGGACCACACGATTTGCCCATAACTAATCTAAGATGTGCACTTTTGGGCTGATTTTATATTTGGATTGATAAAGTGCATCTTTAAATGTCTGGTCCTTTAATCACCAATACTAAATAATTACAAAAGTTACACAACTGAAAACAATCTCTATTATCAGGGTGACCTTGAAACACGCCCGGTTTGCATCCATTGTCCCAGAGCTGGCACAGTTTATCATTCATCCTACAGTCCTCTTTTGATAACAAAGCAGTAAAATAAACTGCAGTGAATTTGGGAATGCCTGCTTTATATCGCTAGCTTCTGCCAGGCTCTTGCCTAATAGGATGGAGTGGGCAGCATTTTTAGCCGGTAAAATCTGATAGGTGACAAGTGATAATCCAGCCCGCTTTTCCTTTTCCTTGCAAGACGTGTACTGCCAGCGCCTTGCTCTCGTGGACCGCATGTGCCCACTGACGGAGCAGAATGAAGGTGGCCGAGGTACCTGGTCCTCTGCTCTCAGGCAGTGGCAAGGAAGTAGTTGTGCTCCTGCCCCCTGCTGGTCACTGTGTCAGCAGCCATCTGTGCCTTGATCCAGAAAATAGTGAGAGGCGCAGTCTGTGAGGTACAAAAAGAAAGGAGGTCACCAGTCAGCAAGAAGCTGGCAAGCATGAGAAAACATAGGTTTAGAACGCATGAAGTACGTGCATGCAGTGTATGCTTGACTGTCCCACCGCAGATCACAGAAGCAGTCCAAGCTTTCTTTAAAGGTGCCTATGTGGTAAAACATTAAATTCTGAATTTCCACGTCTTATGGAACTTGTTGATACACTAGCAAATGGTCCATATTATCGCTGTACATTCACCATCTCCCTGACACACACCAGAAGACATAGATATTCTCAAGAAGCATCAGCATCTACTTCAAAAGTTAGTAACTGATTTTAAGACATCAATTTAACAAGTACAGCTGCTGAAGTTTCACTTACAAGGCTGGAAAGCATAACTTTTCATTTGGATCAATGAGGTGGGTTTGTTTTTCCTTCTAAATTAATTTAACTCTTGATGCCAATTTTTCCTTCAGTGTACATGAAAGTCAAATGAGAACTAGTAAAGGTATTGGTTCCATTAGCAAGAGAATGTCCCTAAGAGTTAGATGGTATCCATTTTACATTACTGTCATGAGATTCTAAATCGAAAACCCATTAATTACAATAATGGTTTTTAAATCTAATTCACAAAACAAAAGTAAAACTTTTGGAAGTTCATCCTATCATGGTAAAACGTTTAATATCACTGTAAATGTTATAAGTTTGGATAAAAAGTTTAATTTTGAAGTTAAAGTTACTTTGATTCATAGTAATGATATGATAGAAATTTTTGACAGTGCACAATACTGTAGTAAAAATAATATTCAAACAAAATTAAGAAACCTGTGGAGCCAGACTCTAGCTGAAACTGGTTGTGGTGCACATAGCATTCATGAAGTGTGTCCAAGCAAGCCCTGATACTCTACCTGTCAAAATAGAAGCTACATTTAAAATAAATAAATTTTAAGTGTTTGCAACAACATTTATGTCGAAAAGTTTAAAGTTTTAGCTTGATAGTATGTGTTTTCTCTCTTTGCTTTCTGCCATGGACTGAATAATTCTGTCCCTGGGCCCAGCTATCTTCCTGGGTACCTTCCCAAAAATGTTAAAGTCATCATACTATGATGATAATGCACACCCACATTTACGACAGCACAACTTGCAATAGTTAAACTGTAGAGGCGGTTTTATGCCCATCAGCAGATGAATGGGTAAAGACAGTGTAGTTTACATACACAGTGGAATACCACTCAGCCATAAAAAGATAAATTTGAAACATTTATAAGAAAACAAATGATCTACAGACCATGATACTAAGCAAAATAAAATCAGACACAGGAGGTTAAATAGTGCATGGTTTCTGTTGTATGAGAGACTCAAAACATAAATAATTTAAAAAGCAAGATAAATGATAGGAACAAGGAGAAAACTTCTGTGGAGATGGGAAAGGCATCTGAGGAAGGAGGGAGATGGAAGCGTGTGGGGGAAATGGGTAAAACTGATTCAGATGTGATATGTAGATGCACAAGGTCCCCAAATGAATGTACCACAAACATATATTAACAAAAAAATAGTAAGTCTGTCCCACCAAAATTCTTCCATTTTGAAATCCTAGCCAATCAAGGTGATAGTATTGGAGGGTGAGGGGTTTGAGAGGTGATCATGGTATATTGCAGAACTCACGTGGACAAGACCAGATCCCTGGAGACATCCCAGAGCAATCTCTCATGTCTTCCATGGACAAGCAAGGACACAGGAAAGGATGGCTGTGCCTGCCTGCATCTGGATCTGGTACTTCCCAGCCTGCAAAAGTCTACTTGGTCTGTGGATTTTGTTATAGGAGCACACACAGACTAAAACACTGCCCCAAAATACATTTAAATGTTTATATTTTTAAAGAATTACTCTGTAAATGAATCTAAGCATCTGACAATGGCAACAATTACTGTACAGAAGTTCTCTAAAAGTGAGGTTACATTTTGTTTGAAAGAAGTTGCAGATCTTTAATTGAGATAAACAATGGAACACCAGAAATCAGCTTTTGAAATGTATATCAAACTGTAATTACTGAAAGAAAACCTTGAAAGCAGAAAAAAGATGAAATTCCAGCCCATAAAAGCAAAGGAAGAACTAAACAAACAAGATGGTAAGATACGAAAACCTATTTAATTTTGAAATCTTATAATTATGTTTTGTAATACCTTGACCTCTGAGAAGAACCTAGTGAGAAAGTTTCCTTTTTTTGTGGAATAAATTTACATTTTGTATTGGAGTAAAACTCTACTGAGATAGTCTTCAAATTTACATGTAACTTATTGATGTTCTAATTTATAAATGCTATTTAAGAAATGAAAGCCAAAAAAAGAACATGTGAAATTAGTTGACATAAAAAAATTATATGTTAACATATTCTAAAGTTTTAAGACTATTTCTCATCCTACAGAACACAGTGTGAGTTTACTAGCTACTTCAGTACCTCAAATATTTTCTCAACTAAAAATACCACTTTCAACGAAGAATAGTGAATTGAATTTATCAAGTTTAAAATTCATTAATCATAAAATGTCTCTTTGAAGGATACTGCAAGCAATTTTATGGAAAAATTGTGAATGATAAGCCATCCTCAAAAATTCCTTCTTCACACACACACACACACACACACACAACCTGTCATAGTATTAGAGATAGGAGTAACCAAGAGATGAAGCATATAAAATATGTACTTATATTATTTTAATTTTGAATTACTAATTTATATGTTCTCTCATATAAAACCCCTATTTGATAAGTTAAAAACACATAGCTCCAGGAGTTATATAGTGTAAGTTATTTTAGTACTTTCATTCTATGGATTTTATACTTGTCTCATGAATGAAGCCTGTGTGGACCAAGTGGGAGACACCCTTTCCCTGGTGTAAGGAGGACAGCCTGCCTCTCAGAGCTCCAGCCCCTGATGGGTATTGCCTGGCTTTAACCTCACTGTGGCCTCCTCCTAATCTTAGACCAAAAACTCACAGAAACATACACTCTTCATCTAGAAGGAAACTAAAGAGACAGTGCAATTCATTCAAAACCATCACCTCAGGTCATCTTCCCTTCCTGGATCCAGACAGTACTCCACAAAAATCATACTCTCTTTTTGTTCCAAACAGTGGGTCTTGGGAATGAGGGGATCTTAGAACTTCATAGTCAGTGTGTCAAAATAACGAATACGATATAATGGAGACTCCAGGCCTTGGTTATGGGAGTGAGTGTCCACTTCAAAAAGCACATGTTGTATGGCCATGCTGATTTTTAAACAAATGAATATGTTTCAAGCATAATCATGTATAGAATAGAAATATGCTTTGAGATGTCTCTAAATGTGGTTTCTGAGTCAAATATCATGGTTATAAAAGGAGTCCCTCAGCATGTTGAACAAAAAGAAATTCACCCTCCCTGGAGACCAACAAGGGTATAATAGGATGGCGGGTGTGGGCAGATTGGACCAGAAGAAAATCTTAAAGTGGAATCTTGAAACACTACCCAAAAGATGTGCTTGAAATCTCTGTTAAATTCAGAAATAATGGCTTTTAAAACGTGTTTATAAAATTTAACAGTGAGTGTGAAAATAATGGGATTAACATTTTCAAGTTTTTTAATTTGACACCTTAAACAGTGAGATTGTGTTATTAAACAGAAAGCTATTTTTTGACTTCCTGTTTTTAGATTTTTCTCTTTACCAGAGGATGTCTTGTCTGTCAGTTTTTAAGAGCACTGTCCTTCTGAACATGTGGAGGTCTCTGAATCTAAGGTTGATTGCATATTAATAAATTTCCATAAAGAGTAAGAATTTTCAAGAGTTACTAGAGAGTAGGAAAGTAGATTCTTCTGTCTTCTGACTAAAGTTGTGTCAGTTAGCTGTCTTCTCTGACATATTGTAGAACAGGAGGAGCAACCTATGAATAGCAAGCTTTAAGTTCTTTTAAAAACCAATTGCTTTTTTCATAGCTATCAATACTGTCTACAAAAAAAATAATATTCAGAGCCTACTATGCACCAAATTTTTTACATACCTAATTCTTCTAGCTCTTACTGAAAGTACTCACATTTAAATAAAGATCTTGGACTGGGGATGTAGTTAGCATACACAAGGGCCTGAGTTCAAACCCAGTACCACCAAAAATAAATAAAGAAATAAATAAAATAAGAATCTCAATCAAACATGGTGAAGCTTGCCTGTAATCCCAGCACTCAAGAGGCAGGAGGATCATTGCAAGTTCAAGACCAGCCTGGGCTACAAAGTGAGCTCAAGGCCAGCTTGAACTACATAGCGAGACTCTGTCTCAAAAAGACAATCAATCAATCAGTCAGTCAATCAATCAATCAAGAAAGCAAGGATCTCTCACTTAGAAAGGTCATTGGTGGGCCCAACCTCTCATATCTCATAAATGAATGAGTTAGATGGCAAAACCATGTATATGTGACCCCAGGACACATCTTCCAACATTTCACCACATTGCCCGTGATCTAGTGTCTTTGTGTGTCTGTTCACCCTTCAGATCTCACCCAGAATGACAATGACAATGGGAGAGGGGAGCCCATGCATTTGAGGGCTACATGGGACTCCAGTGACCATGTCCACGAGACTGCAGGCTTAGAACAAGGCTATGTCTGTACTAGTCACCACTGACTACTCAGCGCCTCACTTGATACTTGTGGCATGGAGAGGTCTAGGATATTTATAGGGACCCAGTACTTCTTGTTAAGTGTGGAATTCATGAGTAAAATACTAGTTGGTGAGGGGAATGAAGAGAAATACTAAAGCTAGATGTTTTGATCAATTAGTAATCAAATTAATGTTTCTACTGTTTTTTGCACTTAGTTCATATCTAGTTTATCCATTCATTCAATAAAGATTTACTTTGTGAGGTTCAACCCTTTAAGGATGTGACAGTGAACGAGTTCCCATCCTCATGGAGCTGACACTCTGGTAGTCGAGGAATCTCACAATCAGTTTTGAGTCCTTACAGCTGCCTTGCGAGGTCAGTCAGGTGGGTGTTATTTGTAACTTGCTGTCTCCTAAATATTACAAATATGTCTGATCCATACACTTTCATTCAACAAAGCACATGAATGACAGAAATAGCTTATCCATGTGAACATGTATTTTTTACTGTATGTTTCCTTCCGTTATCAACAAAATGTGATAACATGGTCCTGTTTTATTCACCGTTTTTTCCTAGCAGTAAAACACAGGCAGTCAGACCACGGTTGCCACCATCTTTCCCACCCCCTCCCGCAGGGCTGCTTAATATCACGTGCATTACGTAATTCCCCTGCACTGGACACCTGGGCCTTATTTTATGTTTCTAATCTTTCCAGCAACCTCAGGATACAGCCACTGCTATCTTTGATTTACAGATGAGAAAAGTGCAGTTCAAGACAAGATTCTACCCAAGATCACATTGCTGTTTGGTAGTAAGTGGTGGCACATCGCACAGCCCTCTCGGTCCTGTCTGCCTTGCTCACTACATCACGGTTCAGCAAGGGCTTCCCAGACTCCTTTGTCTCCTGCCTTTAATCCACTCTCTGCAGCTTCACCCAAGTTATTTTCAAACCACGGGGCTGACCACACAGCTCCCTTACAAACTTCGAAGGAGAAATGTCAAGGTGGAGCACAGGGGTCCCCACAGTGGCACAGGTTCTCCCAGGCTGCCACTCTCCACCAGGCACTGCTTCTTGCTCCACACCAGGCCTTCACGGGGCTGACTGTGCTCATACTTCATCTCTACCCTCTCCTTTATCTCATTCTAGCAAAACCCCATTCTCTTCCTCCCAGCCTCAAAGGGCTCCTTCTTTGGAAGCCTTCTCCAGCTTCTCCAGAGAGCAGCTCCCACTTTAGGCATCTGTGACCCCACATATTTATCATATGGTCACCTGTCATGTGGGTTTGTCTCCTTGCTGCCACCTTTATTTACTTTCTACTGTGCTGGACTCCTGAGAGCAGAACCAAGTTCATATTTGCCTGTATCCCTGGCTTACCACTGGGTCTGCCACAGAGTAAACTCTAAAAAACTCTAATTGGATGTACACTGCTTTCTACATTAGCCCTACCTGACCAGCAGGAAGATGAGCCCAGCACAAGAATGGCAGAACGACTCCCTGTACTGAACCGAAAAGCATCAGACTCTACTGGGGTGGTGGCCACGACCAGCCTCAAGATGTTACCCAGCAGAAATGTAATTTTCAGACTGTCTTATGCAGCTTGCTAATGCAATAATTGACTGGCTGATTGTAGAATGTAAAACAGTCGGGCTATGAATAGGCCACTCTTGGAGATGAAACGCAAATAAAAGGTGTCTGCATAATCAATGTGTAAATGCAAGCAGGGTATTAAGCTTTTCTTTCTATTCTTAAAGAGCTGAAATGAGAAGAGCCCCCCCCCAAAAGCAATCTCTAGCTTTCTCTTTTTCTCATTAATAAGCTTCGAGCAATTTGAAGGAAAGGTGTGATATTGCGCTCACAGATAAATAATAACTAAAAAAATCATAATGTTGATGTGATTATATCTCCCTGACTAAAGGGAATTAAAGGTAGATTCTTTTTATTAGTTTACTGATCCTGGGCATCTGACTCCTCATAACTGCTCAATACATCATGCCAGCTAATCATTCTTGTCATTATCTTTAATGTCTTATTAGCGGGCTTCATTCATCTGGTTTTTATCGGTTTCATTGGAGGCAGTTTTAATCTCATTTCAGTGGTGCTGATAAGCCTGTTAGTTTGCACAAATTGGTTTTGGTGACAATGTGTAGATAGCAATATTGTGTGATTTCCGTGTGGAAAAGAATAATCTTTTCAGGCCCAAAAAGCCAAGTGGAGAGGGCAAAGGAGCTGAGAAGAGGTGGGAACAGTGGACTCAGTTTCCTTAAAGCAGAAATGAAGAAGGTAGAAAAGAAGATGAGGAGGGGGAGGAAAGAAAGAAAATGAGTGAGGAAACTGAGATAAATTGTTACAAAGCCCCAACAGAATGCTACCTCGGACAATGCAGTGGCCACTAGGGGATCAGATCGACTCGTGCTACATTGCAGCCATCAAGAAAGGTGGTGGCTGGACAGAGGACATGAATCATGGTTTTTGCCCCTGGAACTAGAGCACCTGATTCTCAGACCCTATTCTGACTCTGTTTACTTTGCAAGCATACATCATCCCAGACCTCCTCGGGGTTTCCTTCCTGCTCCAGAGGACCTAATGTCAGGCTGGCTTTGTGCCTCTGTCCAGCTAATGGAGCTGCGGCCCGATTACTTCCACACCATATGTTATCCTAACTCTCTGCTTCTTAGAATAAAGCAGACAATAAACCCACCAAGCTCAGTGCTTTGAAATTGCATTGAGTGCCAATGTTAAAGTAATTACAGTTTCTCAGATTCCCAGATTTTGAGTCATCTTCCGATGGGGGATGGAGAATCAATAATGCATCCCTGTGAGCTGAAAAGCTAGGAATGCATATCTGATTTAGAAAAGCAGCCCCTCTTGATTCCTGATTCCTGTGCTCTTGGAGCCCTGTTACCAAGGGCAGGGAACAAGGAGGCTGTGTCTGTAACTGCAGAGACACCTTCCTCGGGAGCACTGAACTTGGAGCAGGCATTTGAAAAAAATCATACTCCAAATGAACTATACCCTGACTTACTTGCTGCAAATAAAAATATTAAGCAAAAGGGAAAGAAGCATTTCAAGGGAAACACATATCAGCATAGGCTTAAAAACCACTTGTCTCAGAGACAAACAAGTAGCAGGTGAATACAGACAGTCGATTATCTGATGGCATCTGGGGTGGGAGGGTGCTAATAATAATCCAAAGCCCCAAACTGCCACAACACTTTGCAGTCCCATTTTCAGCCCCTCTGCTTTTCCAGGAATGGTTCATCTGTGTTTGTCTGATTCATTCTCACAACTCCAAATGTTGATATAAAGTCTGCTATGAGATTCTGAGACTTATTTTTCTTTTTAGAAACCCAAAAGGCTACATCTCCCCCACACTTAAGCAAAGTGTCAAGTTCCCTCTATTTTAGAGTCTGAAACTCTTCTCCAGATATTTCAGGTATTTTAAGGTTAGAAATTCACACAGTCCCTTGTTATCCCATGTACTGATATTTCCAGTTTAAAAATACATTCGTCTTATAAATTTTTCTGTAAGCAAAGAGGGTCAGGGATGAAGTTCAATGCTTGACTTTTGACTGAGCTTCTGGGGAGAATTGCAATGCCAAGCTTACACACAAAGAAACAGATGTCTAACTACTGCTTTAAGCATACACTGCTTTAAACTGAACCCTCCCTCCTGAACTGCCTTGTTACTAGGTAGTCCCACTACTCGTAGCCCAGATAACCCACCAAATAAGATTTGCATTGTTTTGCAGTGGGTGTTGTTCTTTCAGGTGGAAATCATAATGGAAGTCTCCATAATTACCCAACTCAAACAGGAACATACAGGATTTCACACGGCCTGACAGTTGGATGACTTTTCCCAGTTAGACCTGGCCTCTACAAAGCAGGATCTAATACCATCATGAAGTAAAGTCGAGGGCACATTCTGAGGTCAGAAATCCATGTTCTGGAAGTGCCTGCAGACGTTAAACTTAGGTCTGTGTCTTTGTTCCTCCTCTAAACCAAGTTCCTAACTCTGGAGCAAAATGCATTTCTTACCAGCCAGTATGCACTACCTGTAGTTGGATTTCTTGCCTTGTGACTTTGGAGACGAACTCAAGGCCTTTCAGAGATCATTCTCCTCAACTCTCATTTCCCACTTTGACATCCATCCTAAAGGTCTGGGCATGTGTTATGATTTCTATCTAGATGTCCCCCCAAAACTCCATGCTATCATAGCAAGGACCTTTAGAAGGTGATTGCATTGTGAGAGCATCATAGCTGGCTTGCTCTTAGAAGGCAGCGCTGGTTGGAAGAGAAGGACCATTGTGGGCATGAGCCAGAAGGTCTCGTCTCCTTCCCGAGTCCTCCCATGACTCTCTTTCCTGGACACCATGATATGAGCAGCCCTTCCTTCACTGTTCCCCTCTGCCAGACCATTATGCCTTGGAACCAGCCAACTGTGGACTATAGCTCTGAGCCAAAATAAACCTGTCCTCCTTTTAATTGTGGATGCCAGCTTATAGGCATTAGCAGTAAATCAAGTGAGTAAGACGACAGGGATCTCTGACTTGTTCTCGAGCTCTACACACTGTCATAGACTTTACCTCTACGTGCCCACCTACTTCTGAGAACCATGTGAGAAAAAGGGCCAGCAGCTCCAACACATAGCCAAGCCCACTTCAGTAGGCAGAGAGGCATCACAGTGGTGAGAGCAAAACCTCTTTCCTCCGCTCTTCCATGAACTTACAGTGATAACCGAAAGCCTGGAAGGAGAAGGACGCCTGCCTATCTGTGGAAAGTGTCAAGAGCGGAGGAGTCAGATCTGCTAATAACCTGATCCAAGTCAGCGAGGGCTGTTGGAAAACAGGAGCCAGGGAAAGCAGACACATGCCAAATGGTCCATCTGCCGAAGCCTGGAATCCAAATGGTGCAGACCTGATGTCAGGAGCACAGATGTAGCTGCCAACTGCAGTTTCTGCTGAACTTCTTCAAAACTTTTGCTGTGCAGCTGACACTTATTAGAAGTTTTCTCCCTCCTTCTAAAAAGTAAGATAACATCACGTTTTTCTGACTGCTTGGGGAGGAAGCATAAAAGTAAAAGTAAACTGTGCTACTCAGACTTCTTTAGCTTGCTCCGTATCTGACTCCATGTGGTCACAAGTGTCTCTCGAGCTCCCAGCGCTGTCTGCCAACTTTCTCAGCCCCTGCTTGCAGCTGAGGACATCACACATGCTGGAGACCTAGAGAAGTCCATGAGCTGGACTGATGCTGGCATCACCCAGAGAAACTTATGTCCCCTTTTTATTACAGTCAGCATCGATTCAATATGGAACAGCTCCCAACCCTTGAATAACTACAGAGACCCATACCTACCTGGTCCAGGATGTGAAATACTTGGGGGCATTTCTGTTCTTTCCATTTGACCACACCTATTGAGTCACATTTAATATGAGAGGAGACATATGTAGCCCAGTTATAATTGTGAACAAACCATGGCCCTATCTACTGAGTCAGATTCAAAGAAATCCAACCTCTCCATTTGTTTAGGGAATTTTAACATAGATAGTCTCCTTCAATAAACTGTTGAAGGTTGAATTCCTAGCATTCAGTAAGAACTTGAAGAAGTTGTCATCCTCTGTCTCTCTGATTCTCAGTGTTCCTCATATACCCTGACTGGTCCTGGATCCCCCTCGTAGAGTCTTCCAGCTCTCAATGGAAGTTCCTGGCTTCCTTTCTTCTTCCTCAGCTCTTCTGTCCCTCTTCCTGCATTCCCCCAGGAGAAAGTCTCAGTCCCATCATGCAACTCCATTCATCTTTGCTTCTCTTTTCTGTCTCTTATCACTCACTGCTAGAATTCCTCATCACGGAAGTCCACAAATTGGGCCTCAGAAATGTCTACAGTTCATCTCACAGTATACAATTCTCCCCATAGGATGAGGGATGGGCCCAGCATGCTGGATGTGTTTCTTTGAGTGTCTGAGGAAGTAGGAGGTGGGGAAGGATCTGTGATGCTCATGTGAATATTTTTCTGTCTCCAACATGCAAAGGTCAAGGTTGAATTTAAAAGCTTTTAATGACATAGCTCTGACTATGGGTTTTAAATCAATTGAATACAGGCACTGGAGGCTTAGAGAAACTCTAATATAAATGTGTTTGTGTGTGTGAAACTAGATTGGAGAACCTAAGAGCTGTGGTCAAAATCAGGATTCTTTCAACTCTCTGTCCCTTTCAGTCCTCGGGGCTCAAATGTCTGAACAGCCAACTTGGAGGAGCCTGAACTACCACACAATTCGCTGAACCCCAGTGAACCTCTGCCGAGGAGCAGGGGTAGGCTAGGGTGCACCTTGGTACCCAGAAGACCTGGGAGGGGAGCAAGACACTGCCATTCCTTGACCTGGCCCTTCATCTGCAGTCAGGTAAGTCACCTTACTCTCATGATCCAGTGCAGAAAGAAAGAGTTTACATCTCCTTCTTACACCCAGAGAGCTTTTAGAAAGCACAGTGCTTGCTAAGCCAGGCCATAAATATGGAAACAGGAAGTAATCTTCTCTAATTATTAAGCCACTGCTTGTGCCCTCAAAGGCACCTCCTAGACATTGATCTTTCCTCAGACTGCACTGTTCGATTTTCTTGTGTGTCTGTTCTCACAAAAATTGTAGAAAGAGAAAAACTGAAAGAATTAGGAAAAAGCCATACAAACTGGGATTCAGTCACCAACAGCCCAGTTTTCACAGTAATCTTTGTCCCCAGGACGACTTCTCACACACCATACAGCCCCATGGTCCCTGCCCCCAACCCCAAGAGCCAGCTGGGTTCAGGGCCCCATGCTCTCACCAGTAAGGAAAAGAGGTCACCTCCTTCATGGCAGTTTTATTTTAAAAACAAAATAAGCCATTATCTGAGTGTCTACAGCAGTAGAGGGGCTGACCAGAGTAGAGGAGCTGGAAGACCACCACCTAGCAACCTGAGGGACCCACCACCATGCAACCTTCCCTATACAGTGGAGATTATTAACAGTACAAGCCCCACAATGTCATTTGGGGAAATAAATGAGTTGATGCATGTAACAGACTTAGAACAGTATCTGGCACACAAGCATATGAACTGCTGGTTTACCAGCATTATTATGATTTAGTAAATTCAAGTACAGAAGTGAATAGAATAAATGCCATCATGATCACTTTATGAACATTTCTGACAACATGGAAATGCTCATGCTTAATTGTTAAATTTAAAAGTTAGAATTAAAGTGTTTACATGCTGTTTCAAACCATGTTTCAAAACTACAGCAAATATATAGAATTGTAACAAAAGCCTAATTGTTATGTTTGGTAGTCAGATTATGAAAGATCTTAATTATTCCTTATGCTTCCATGCATGAATTTTCTGTTAATATTTTGCATTCATTTTAAAATTTTTGAAAAAGTTTATTTTAATATTTTAAATACTCTGGTGTCTAAAGTAGACGTTCCAGGCAAAAACATTCACTAGAAAATTCTGTCTTTCTGATCTGGATATAACTTGTATTCAGATAGTAAAAATCTACTTTTGATGGAAGAAAAACATTCCTTTGTCAGCCATAAATTACTCCTCCCTCATCCCTCAAAAACTACAAACTTTGGCCCTCCTGTGGGTGTCTCTCTTGGGCTGCATTCCTCAGCTCCCTAGAAGGTATCTGGTTCTGCTCTTCTTACCCTTTCAGAGGCTAGCTGCTGCTCCCACACCAAAGCTTGAGAGCCCCCACCCACCCAATCACGCATGTCCTATTTACACAGGAATTTACTGTCTGATGACAGAATGTGCTAAAGGCCAAGAATGACAGCACGGCCCACTCTTCTCTGCGGGCTGCATTCCCCTCTCAAGGGAGAAGACAGTTTGGAATAACAAGACCTGAATAACTTAGTCACAGGTTTAAGGTTTAGCCTCCAGACCTTCAACTTTCTGGAACCCTCCTGGAACAGGATCTCCCATTTTGACTCTTGTCTTTGAAGTTTAATGCCAGTTTCAGGGGATTGGAATTTTTCACATATTTATGAGTTTAGATTTTGGTAAGCCAGAAGAGCTTGTCTGCTGAGAGTATCACATAGCTTAATCTTCCAGCTTCAGCATCCACCCACAAGAACAGTGACAACCCAGAAAAGCATTGTCTCTATAGATGTGGATCCTCGGTACTGACACCATCATGAACTCACTTACACCAAATACCAAGATGGACTGAACCGCAAGTCATTCACATGCAATTTTCACCTCATCTTTCCTCTCTGGCTTGCCAATTTGTTGCCCTTTCTTTATTGCCTTTGGGCTGATCAAAGTCACAGAACACTACAATTGGAAGAGATAGCCCTCCCAAAATAGTTCCGCCTATCGCACAATTGGTTAGAAATGGTAGTAGCAGGAACAACAACAAACAGACAGCACTCACTGTAACCAGGCACTGTTCTCACATTTTAAATACTAAGACTTGTTTCATCTGCATCTCAACCCTGTAAGGCAGGCACTGTTTCTTACCATTTTATGGATGAGGAAGCTAAGGCATGGAGAAGTTGGGTAACTTTCTCAAGCTCCCGGGGAGCCAGAATTCAAGTCAACTCACATAAGGCCAAGACTTCAGTCCCTTGATTCATTGCTCAAGGTGAATACCAGTTACCTGCCTGGAACTTAAAAACTAATAGCAGCAACCAACACTCTAGAACCTTCTTCCTGAGGCTGCCAAGCCAGACACAATCTGAACAAAATAATCACAGAAGTTCCAGAGAGAGTCCATTTGACTTTAACTCAAAAACATTTTCTGACCTCCTGTCTTGTGTGCTGGGCATGGTGGGAAACTGGAAATGAATAAAACCTGGGCACTATTTTCACGCAACCTAAATAATCAGAATATGGAAGAATGAGTTAAGTGCTCAAAGTTAATAAAGTGGTAGAAAAGGCCCTTTTATCTTTGACTTTTTTAAGGCTTGAACATGTTACAAACATCAAACCGCAGTGAGACAGTGATGCCAGTCCTCCCGCCAACACTAACCTTCAAGGTGAGGAGGTGAGTGGAGGCCATAAAGGGCTCAGCAAAGGGGAAGGAGTGCACAGTGGTTGATAATCCCATACAAGTTACAAGGATGCTAGGTGGAAACTTGTGCTAACCCTGCACCAAAGAAAAGGCATCTGGTGCAAAGAGATTCTGTCATTTTCTTCTATCACAGAATGAGTATGTTGCAGATGTAGAACTCAAAACTCTGCTGGCCCAAAGCAAAGGCACCACCTGGCACACTGCACACACAGCCTCCAGAAGCCCTGGTCCCTGGACTCATCTCCCAACAACACCTGCACTCAGGGTTCCACTTGGTAGGTGACAGAGCAGTGTCACCTCTCCTCCTCCAGGGCTGGCCCGGCTGCTCTACCATAACACAACAAATACACGTTTGATCTACAAGGCTACTTTCTTGCCATGAGCAGCTGTGTCTCCCAAGTGACCTCTTTCTTGGTAGTCGGAAAGTGATAAAAAGCAAAAGTCGTGTCCTTTGAAGATAATTCATACTTTGGCCAATAGATGTGATAAAATAGCTTAGAAACCTGGCACAGGCTACAAACAACTCCACGTTAAAGGCATCTATGCTTAATAAAACTAATAAATCAAATACTGTTAGTGGAACCTCCTATATGTTTTAGCCCTATAATTGGTGCACTTGGATTATACAGAAATAAAAGGCATTGAGTCAGCAGAGAACCCACTGACCTCTGGTGAGCCCTCAAGTATTTCAAGGATCTTTCTTCCCCATGTTTTGTTTAGGAAGGGTTATCAGAAGCAGAGACCCTTTCCAAGAAAATCACCAGGCTACATATTTGTGCTCATAGATAGGGAGTATACCCTCCCCATAGGGATCTACAAGGACAGTGTAAAAGTGAGAGCATGGTAAAGGCAAAGTAGAAATGGAAAAACTGCTTCTGGTATATTAATTTTCTGTGTGTTCTACATGGGCCCCTTATATGTATTTTTTTATCTGTATTTCCTAACAACAGCCCTTTAAGATATGCAACATCATCCTCTCATTACAGTAAGAAAACCTATGTGTCAGTTAAGTGACTAGTCCAGTGGCAGAACTGGTTGATTCCAAAAACAGTGAAAGAAATAGATTCACAAATGGGGAGTACTCAGTTTTGAGACTATAACAGCAAAGATCAATTCCCATAAATTTTATGTTAGTCTAAGATTATGTGAAGAATAGAAACTCTTTTGCATCAGGTCAGAAGAGTTATATAAAGGCTGTGAGTTTGGGTACAGAAGGAGATATGACATCAGGCATCTCAGAGTGCTATTTTACCTAAAAGGAAGTAGTAGAAATCCCTTGCCTGGGGAAAACCTAAACTGACCAAAGAATTTGGTGCGATAATGCTGTGCAGAGGATATTTGATAATGTCCAGGCCAAGCCACTGGCACTCAAACAACGTGACTTTCAGAGTGCAACCACCTCTCTGACCTTCAATTTGCTTTGTAAACTGGAGATGGTAATAACTAATTTGAAGTATTTGAGGAAAGCAGCAAATGAAATGATGTGTGTAAAATGCCTGATAAACCCTAAAGTGCTGTCAGGCGTGGGGTTTGTTATTATTCCACCTTGCTGGAACTTTTTATATGTATAACACAAGCTGAAGATAGAGGAATGGACTAAATGACTTTACTATGGCTTCTTTTTACCACCAGAAGTAGATTATTCAAAGCTTGGGAGTGAAGTCAAGCAGTTCCCAGAGATCATTCACTTTATAGTTTTCAGAAAACCCTCTGCCTAAAATGAAGAGTCCTATTCCTCCCCTTCCCCAGCAAAAGGCTTCAGTGACATAGCTCCATCTCTGACAGAATTTGAGAGCCATGGAAGAGGTACAGGGCAGCCTTCTCCTGTCGGGAAGGAAGACAGAATGAGGATAAGGAGGTTCAGAATACCAAACAGCACTCATGATTTGGGACTGGAAGATGAAATTAGTCTTTGGTCTCATTTAGTTTATTTTGGGTCACAATTTGGGAGGTTCCAACCCATGACTGGGTGAAATCATTGCCTTTAGGCCTCTGGTGGAAGCAGGCAGCACACTGTGGTGGGAATGTGTGACAGCACAAAGCTGCTTGCCCAATGACCAAGACACAAAAAAGAAAGGACTGGAGTCCCACAATCCCCTTTAAGGACATGCCCCCAATGACCTACAACCTCCCATTAATCCCCACCTCTTAAAAGTCCCACTTCCTCCCAATAGGAACAGGGGAGGGACTAAGTCTTTAATATATGGGCCTTTAGGGGATATTTAAGACTCACGCTAAAGCAGCTGAGGAGGAGAGATTGCCTCAAAAAAGGTTCAAAGCAGAGAAGTACAAGTCTATGAAAATAGAAATTCATACAGATGTACTTAGCATGATGAATTAAATAAAGCAACTTGTGATCTTATCAGTAATTTGTTTCAATCATGAGAAACTTCAGCTACTTCATAACTAAACCCTCATTCTCTCAATACTTGCATTGAAAGGCTTTCTCATTTTTAATGAGATAATAACACTTTGGCCTTTATGAAAGATTGTAAGTATGCTTCAGGTATGATTCTTAGGCATAATTTTGATAAACTTTCCCCTACAAGTCACCCAAAATCCTCCCTACAACTAATTAAATTGTCAGAAGTATCTGCAGTTATTGAGGAAGCTTGTAGATTAAAGGCTAAATGAGCATCAGCCTGGCACAGGAAAGACATTTTGGATGCAAGTTATCTCATAGCACACAGGGGCACTTCCCAAGGGTTTTCTTCACACATGGGTCCTGAGCATGCTGTACAGCCTGCGGAGTAGGAAATGGCCAAGGGAGCCAGCCATCCTGGACTGTATAGTCATTCCCAGGCTCCACCCTGGAAAGCACTGAGCTCAATGTGGAAAACGCCTACTTTACCTCATACTTTCTCTCAGTCGGCTTCCTGTCAAGATGAAACAGGAGACAGGGTACTGTGTCATGTCACAAATGTAACTCGCACTAACTTGTGTGGCCATTAATCATGATATGTCAGCTAGACTGGACTAATAAATGCCTAGCAGATTAGTAAAGCACACTTTGGCATGTGTCCGTGGGGTGTTTCTAGAAAGGACTGGCAGGCAGTCCAGCAAACTGAGTGGGGAAAGACCCAATCTGATTGGGGGTGGCACTATCCAGTAGGCTTACAGCCCAGATGGATTAAAACAGGAAGAAGGAGGAAGCCAGCTTGCATTTTTAAAAGCTCCATTTTGCTTGAGTGAGTGTGTCTTTTTTTACTGCCATTATTTTTGTGGAATCAGACTCCAGCTTCTTCAGCCTTCCAAGGCAGACTCATACCAATGACTCTCCAGGGAGTTCCCATGCCTTCAGTCTTAGACTGACACTGCATTCTTCATCCTGATTTTCCTGTGGCTTCCAGCTTCTTGGACTGAGCAGCTACTGGACCCACCAGCTTTCTAACATGCCAACAGCCATTGTGGATTCTCCTATCTCTGATCGTACAATCTTATGTAACAGAGCTCCTTGCTTTAATGAGAGAGAAAGGCAGATTAGACAGATTCTCTTCCTCTAGAGAATCTTAACCAGTACCCCTTGACCTCAGTGCCACATAAGTATGCCAGATATGAAAAATTAAAAATTTCAGGGAAATAAAATCACACCAACACAGGAGAGATGAAAGAAGTTCTGAAAAGAAAAGACCCAGTGAAAAGTCATTGAGCTTATAATGTCCTCAATATATTTTTGGTTATGAGTAAATGGATTGTTTGTGGAATGTTATTATAAAGCCAATTAACATCTTAGTGTTCAAGGAAATTTTCCATTTGCCTCTTGGACATCTGACCTCAGTCTTAGCAACAGGAAATGCCAGTACCTGCAAAAGCATATTTTTCATTAGAGCACTGCATTTTAAATGTGAACATAACTGTCAAAAATGTGATATTGCAATCCTTTACTTTGTGAAATTATTTCTATTTTTAAAAGGATGTTCCCATTTGAAGGCTATTTCATCTTCATAGGATTTATTCATAGATATAACTTCCATACAGAACTTGTTGACCTTCATTTACACATGAAGTAACTGAGGTCTAGAAAAGTTGTCCAAGACCACACCCAAGTCCTGAGCAGAGGCAGGCGTAGAATCCTGTGCCTTCTTGTCCTACCCAGGCAGGGAAATGAATGAATCACCTGGAGCCCATGACTGATGATTGTCAATAAGTGGCCACAAATCCTTGGAGAAAAAAAGCATTATAAAAGTGCAGTACAACAGGCTAATTAGCATAAGGGAAGTCCCTTGAGGTGATATCTCAGTCAGAAGCGCTTCAGAGCCACCCCTATCCAGCAGGGAGCGCTGCAAAGCCAGCTTTTCCCATGGTGTGGAAATCATAACCACAGTTCAGCCATGTACCTCTTGCTCAGAGCTGGGACACAGCAGAATAAAGAACCCCTGTCGCTGCACAAGGAATCTGCCTATAAACTCACTTGCCCCAACCCAGCCTTACTGTAAATGGAACCGAGCTTTGCCTCCAGCTAGGGCTGCTCCTCTAGACAGGGAGATGACTTCTAGGCAGCTGAGGCAAATAGAGAAACTGCATTGGTCAAATTCCTTAGTGTGCCAATCCATCTAGATGTATCCTGGCAGTAATTCTCAGAGCACCTAGGGAATAAGGACAGCTAAACTCTCCTAACGGGTGAGGAGCCCTGCAGAAGTTAGCAGGTATGTTCTGGGTCACAGAGGGAGCCAGTGACAGGCTTCCAAGAGTGTTTAACTGAAAGCCCCTGACTTAGACCAAGGCTTAGACCAAAATTTACCCCTGATCATATTTCTCCACAGGAAGACCTGCTGTATAATGCTTAGGGCCTTATATGCAATAGAAATGCAAAACCAACCTTATTTTTGAAAATTACTAAGGATTTTAAAATAGTCACAGCAGAGTATTGCACTAAAGACCAGGACCTTCTAATCACCAGGCAGTGTGTATCTGCACAGATCTTATGGCCATGAAGCTAGCACCATATTCTGGAGTCCAAGAAATGAACAGAAGTAAAGAGTCAAAAGTCTTGGAGTTAGAGACACACCTGGGTATATAGTCCCAGGGGTTAGAAAACATGGTTGTGTGGCTTACAAGAGCCTTACATCAGACCATGGGTCTGTTCATCACATGTGCAAGCAGACACACACACACACACACACACCCATACACACACATACAGGCACAAGCACTACCTGGGGGAACTCACAGATCAAGACTGATAAAAAATTACACAACAAGGTCCTGGGGGCAATTGTAATCCTTTTTCTAATCTCAGGAAGATTCGAAATAGCACCCCATGACACAGCACATGAGAGAACATCACCCCTATTGCAGCTGTCACTTGTATCTGCAATCAGGTGAATTATAGAGATTAGCCATGTCCACGAATTACTACACTTTTTGCATGGTTCTGTGCATGTCCCTTCTTAAGGTGGAATTGCTTAGCTTCTCTTCAGCCTCTGGAGAAGACTTTGGAAGTTTCCTGCTGCCCCCCAGCGTTCAGGAGGCAGGCAGCCCGTCAGAGCAGCACAGGCCTGGAGCTCAGGACAGGCTCCTCTGCCAGTCGGCGCATGGAAAGTCTTAGTGCTTTGGCTATTTCCACATGAGGTGGCAACTCTGGTTTGCTTCATGTATCCGAATAGGCCACAGGCATCTTCCAGGATTGCAGAGGACCACTACACCTTAATACCAAGACTGCAATTTAAAATACCAAAACAGCAAATACACTCTGGTCCAGTGTACTATCTGGTCCAAAGCCCAGAAAAGCTTCCTTCCCACAGCTATGGGCCGTAGCTACTACCAGGGTGGCACTGACACTGAATCTCCAGCCCTTCATATCTTGCATCCCTCCTGGGGAGAAGGAAAGAGGTGATGGATAAGCCAGTAACTTAATTATGTGAGATGATCAATGCTAAAGATCTGCCTGCTGCTATAGGATGGAAAACAGTAGTCCCCTGGTCCTCTTGCCTGGACTGTGCCCCCATTAACGGAATCATCTAACTCCATGGTGAGGGAGAACAGAAGCAAAGCCAGGGAATGCAGAAATAATTAGCTCTGTAGAAATGATGACAAATTGCACTCAGAAAGGAAATGCTGCATTTATCCTACAAAAAGCTACAGAGAGTCTTGAATCTCTCTGCTCGTAGGCAGAACTGAAGTAGGTCTATTTTGGCCACCTTGCTACTGCTACTGATGAACCAATTTTACAATCCTGCATCTCCTCGGATTTAATATTTCTGTAAATGTAAGATACGGCGAGTTTTGTTTTGGCAAGTAGTCTCTCTTTATCCCTCTTCTATTGTGTTCTTCAAAGTCTTTATCCTTAACCACATGGTCAAGACTTTATTTCTTCCATGAGCTAACTTTTTATGATACTTTACTGTAAACCTGTGTGATCCAGCCTGCAAATATGGATGCGGGGGTCACAGGATACAGAGCTGGCCAAGCTTTCATGAATAGAGTCCCACTCTATCTAGACCTGGTCCTCTTCATAAGGACCTTTCAAACTCTGTCTCAACACTTCTGTCTCCATCAAAAAAGTTGTAACAGTCCTCTAAGTGAGAAAGAAGGACAACCTCCAGAAAGTTCCTCCTTCTGTTGCCCTTTAGGGTTTAAGTAGGGGTGGTGCTATTTGGAGGTGGACTTGGCCTCCACTCTGTCACACGACATTAGTTGGAGGCCCACACATCTGTAAGAGAGTCACAGGGACTCTGCAGCCCTCCATGGAGAGATGGCGCAAACCAAAGCAGCCCCATTCCATTCCTCGAAATGCCCCCAAGGATTCCACACTTTTATGAAAGAAGTTAGTCTAAGAACATTAGGGTTGATTGAAAACCCCTTCTAACACTTGCGCCAGAGCTCAACCTTGCCCTGAGACCCTAGATCTGCTCTTGTAGAGGCTGAACAATGGTGCATATATTTGTTTGTTTGTTTGCTTGCTTGTTTGTTTGTTGGGGAGGTAGTACTATGAATTGAACCCAGGGCCTTCACACTGAGCTTCATCTCCAAGCATACCTGTTTTTTTTTTTAAAGTTCTATGACAGGGTTTTGCTGCGTTGCCCCAAGTTGGGCTCAAAATTGTGATCCTTCTGCCTCAGCCCCCCAGAGTATTGAGATTACAAAGCATATGCCACCATGCCTGAATCAATGACAGTCTTAAAATACTTGAAAGTAGGATCCCTACTGAGACCTGTGTGTGTTTCCAACACCCCAAGTATTAAATCTCTTCTTCAGCACCAGAATTGTTGTGGCTTTACGTATGCGTGAGTAAAAATCCAAGTGCTGTCACCTCAGTCCTGGGCTTCTGAAATCTAGGAGAAAAGATGACTCACGTGTGAAAGAAAGGCCACACTTGCTTTAAACTCTACACCATCCACAGAAGAAGAGGAGGAAGGAAATCAACCCTGAGTTCCTACACCAGAATAAAGGTCTGCGTCAGAGAGTGGAAGGGAGCTCTGAAACTCCACCACTGTGTATCTGAAAGCACAGGTCTGCCTGCTAGCTAGCTCCTAGGCAGGTTGCTGGTACAAGCTGTGATGTAGGAATGAGCAGAGTAAACCCAGATCCTGGGGATTCTGGAGTTAAACAATTGAAAATGTTCCTAGAGCTACAGTGAAGGAGTAGTGACTTATGGAGGATGCCTCAGTCCATTGGTGATTATGCACGTTCTCTGTATCTAACTATGGCCTAAAAAGAATGTCCCTAAACCAGAAGCTCCTATTGCTCCTCCACCCAGCGTGGCCAAACTTCAGGCAGTGGCTTTATAGGTCTTAGTTTGCTGTGCAACAACTGCCACAAACTTAATGATATAGGGGAATGAAACTCCCAACCTACTATATGTCCAGCACAAGTTTGTGTACTCTAAAATCAAAGAATAAATTTTAGGAACAACAGAGGTTCAGAGCAGAATGTGTTTATTGAGAGAAAGAAAGCTTCTGTGTGAGAGAGATAGAAGGGGTCCTGAGCGGGTTGCCAAAGACTCTGTTTGTTCTAGGGACTTTTATAGAGTAAAACCACGAGGTCAGATGGGTCCAAGGTGAGGAAAACCTGGGAACTCGCAAGGAGTGCATAAGGTGAGACAGAACTACTGGTTAACCAATAAGATTAATTGCTCAGGTAAAGCTGATTAAATCAGGGACAAATGGGGAAGCAAGTCACACAGTAGGCAGACATGCTTAGGAAGCAGTGACCCTTCCTGTAGCGGGATGGGATGCTGACTCCTGACTTCCTCAGGGTGATAGAGAACTATTTAGAATATCAGTCCTTAGGATATGGGTGTATTTGTTTGATCTTTTGTCTTGAGGCCTGGCCCGCAGCAGGAGGTGTCTGTCTCCCCTACAGTTCTAAGGTATCTGAGCTTCTGCACTGGCTCCTTTGAGGACCTAGGCCTGTCTGACTGCCTGTACTATTTCTACCTAACTCAGCTGCCTGTAACATTAGCAGCTTCAGCAGCACAGATTCCCTGTCTTACAGATCTGAGGTCAGAAATCTCACTGGGCTAAAGTCAAGGTGTCAGCAGGTCTGCATCCCTTCTAAAGGCTCAAGAGGAGAATTCATTTCCTTGCTTTCCAAGCACCTAGAAGCTCCTTGCATTCCTAGGCTGGTGCCTGTTCCTCCATCTTCAAAATCAGCACAATCTTCAAATCCCTAAGACTGAACCTCCAGCCTCCCAAGCCTAAAGACAACAATGATCACCCTGGACTCATGCAGTGATTCTGAATAACCTCCTCACTTTGGGGTCTTAAACTAGGCATTTCTTCAAGGTCCTAACTGCCATCTAATCTCAGAGAGGTATGGGTTTTGGGAACTAGGATTCAGGTGTTTTGCGGACGGGCCATTATTTTAACAACCTACCCTTTGTGGCATTTCTTGTTAGCCAACACCAAAAAGATGAAATTAGAAAATGCAGAATACAGCCACTTTCAAAATATCTAAGGTTCCTTAAGAAATAAATGTTACAAAATATTCAGTAATGTGCTTTTCTCACTTGGCAACATAATATGATCGTCCTCCCACATCAGCAAATGCAGGTCTATCCATCAGCATTTTAATGACTTCCAGTGTTCTGTGATGATGTGGTAATAACACTTGGACACGTAGGTTGTTTTTGTACACACAACTAATGTTATCAACAGCCTTGTTCATGCATATTTGTCTATTTGCTTGATATTCTCAGAGTGAGTTCCTAGAAATATAACTGCTGGCCCAATGGCTGTGGCCGCTTTTAAGGGTTTAAATAAGGATGTTAAAGGGCTCCCGCAGGAGGTTGTAGCAATTCTCAGTCTGCCCTACAGGGCTGGAAACTGGTACCCCATAGCACCAGACACTCAGTCTCTTACTAAACTGGCAGGCTGAATAAAAGCCCCATTGTCATTTTCATTCGTAGCTCTTTGATAACCAGTAAGGTTGAGCATTTTTCATGTATTGATTTCTATTTAAAGTTCTTCTGTTGCTTCCCACCTTAGGTCCTTTGTATATTAAACTGCTTATCTTTTCTTAGCAAGTTTTGAAAGCTCTGTGTGACCTTATATTTGACAATATTTGCAAATAATTTTCTCAGCCGGATGCTTTAAAAAAATTGTTCTAAATTTCTTTTATTGGGAGTTTTATTGTACAGAGGTTTCATCATATCCAGAATTCTTAATTAATTCATTGATTGACTCCATCAGGCTTTTTGTTGTTGCCCTTTTTTGCAGTACTGAAGATTGAAATGAGAGCCTTTGTACTGAGCTACATCTCCAGTCTACTTTTTTATTTTTTTATTTAATTAATTTATTTATTTTTTATTTTTATTTATTTATTTAATTTTTTTTTTGCGGCACTGGGAATCAAACTCACAGCCTCGCACCTGCCAGACAGGCGTTTAAGCTGTTGCACTAAACTCCCAGCCCTAGCTTTTTTGAGGCAGGATTGCACTATGTAGCTCAGGCCGGCCTTGCACTTGCGTTGTAGCCCAAGCCGGCCTCAAACTCACAATGCTCCACCTACCTTAGCCTCCAGAGTGCTGGAATTAAAGGCATGAGCCACCACACCCGGATTCCAGTCCACTTTTTTAAACTTCCATATTTTGAGGCAGGGTCTCCCTAAGTCGAGACTGGGCTCCAACTTGCAATCCCCCTACCTCAGCTCCCCAAGTGCTGGAATTCCAGGTGTGTGTGCCCAAGCCCATCTCCATGTTTTATTCATAGTGTCTACCTCAGGCTTCACACTTAGTACCCTTGGTGCATGGTATTACAGTCTCATGTTATATAAATATTCTCTGGTAAGGTTATTAGTCTGCCTAGATTGTTTGGCAAAAATCATGTTAGTGCTATTTGCATACAGCCTTCTGCTAAGGCAGCCACTTGAAACGCCAGGAGATGCAGCACCCGACATCAGGCTCCACACCACACACATGGTGTAGCCCCATCCAAAGCCTCGGCAGCTGCACCCGTAATCAAAGTTATGAGTGAAAGCTAATTCATTGTGCTTTCTAAATGGACTGAGGAGCTGGCAGAGATGGAAGTTTTCCCACCTTTGCCAGTTTATTGAGATAGCACTATGACTCAGTTCCTGTATTTCAGGTGGAGCAGCTCCATTTAATTTCTCATGTGGCCATTCCCTGTTCCTGGGATCCCTGAGCTGAGGGCAGAGATCCCAGACAGTGGGGTCTAGGCCCATGTAGTCGTTGGCTCAGCCCATGTTGCTGAAGCCTGAGGCTAAGGGAGTCAGGTGGGTGGGAGGGAGGGAGGGTTAGGGAAACAGAACCTAAGGCTGCCACTGCCAGAGACCCCTGGCCTCCTGCCCTCGCAGGGAGGCGCCTCTTTGTTCTGCTCTCACCTGGAGAGGTAGCTGTGGGCTCACTCAGCCAGGGCTGCCGTGAATGTGGACTAGTGCAGCACAGCCAGGTGGTATGCAGGCGGCTCTGCTTCCCAGACAGGCTTCACTGCACTCTGAATACCAGAGATTTAGAGATGAAAGCAGTTGAAAATCTGAATCTCAGAACTTTTTGTTGAGTAGAAGAGCATGAGCTGGACAACTTTTCCCTCCCTGCTCTATAGATGGAACAGAGAATCAGCAGCGAGAGGTGGGGCAGAGGCGCCCCCATGATATCTAGCACTAAAGTGGAAAGGGAGCTGCCCTTGCCTCTTAGTCCACTGATTCAGCAAGCAGCTCTTAAGGGCCCATTTCCATGCTTTTACTGGTGCCGCACCCTCTGCCCTCCTCTACACCCATCTGTACCTAATTACCTAGGTCCAACTCAGGGTCTGCCTCTAACTAAGGCCTTCCTTGACATCATTACCATCTCTTCTCTTCTCTTCTCTTCTCTTCTCTTCTCTTCTCTTCTCTTCTCTTCTCTTCTCTTCTCTTCTCTTCTCTTTTATTCTCTTCTTTTCCTCCTCATCCTCTTCCTCTTTCTCCTCCTCCTTCTCTTTCTTCCCTCTGCTCTGTCTACCTAGCAGTATTCTACAATGGCTTGGGAATTTAGTGGACTTGGCCTTCAGTTGATTCCTCCCCCTAACCCTTTGGTTATTTTAGAGCCAGTGAGATACTGACTTACAGTGGGAAGCCTCAGCTTCTTCATCTAGGAGATGTAAAGATACGAACACAGGGCTGGGCGTGGTGATTCACGCCAGTAATCTCTGCACATGGGAGGCTGAGGCAAGAGGATCCCTGCAAATTCAAGGCCAACCTGGACTATAAAATGAGTTCAAGGCCAGCATAAACTCCATAGTCAAAAAGACAAAAAAAAAAAAAAAAACAGAAATGCTACAAAGTTGTCCTGCAGCTTAATTCATATGAGATGCATAAGAGAAGGAATCGGGCCTCCATGGGCTCATACTGACTGGTTGAGACCATAACACAAGACAGTATTAATACCATGAAATGATACATTTAAAAATGCTTCAGCAACACAGAGAGGAAAGAGGTCTTGCCAACCTGGAGTGACCAGGATAGAAAAGCGGTCATTAAGCTTTCCAAAGAAAGAGTCATATCCTGCAGAAGAAAGAGTCATATCCTGCAGGTTAACTTTCTGGGTAAGATTATGACTGAGGAAACTCTAAGGGCCAAGAATAAAGGAGGGAAAACCAGGCTGCATTCAAAGAAAAGAAACGCCAGGTTCCAGCAGAGTTGTTAACAAAATTTTAAAAATTTAATTTTAAGACTTCAGAAACCTAAGTTCTCTGAACATGAACTAATATTATTAGATATTAATAATATTATTGAAGATCCACTTGATTGTTACGTATTTTTTAACAAGTTAATAATATGATTGTCCACAGTGAAAAGAACAGCCCTAATTCTTGAGTCAATAAAATTGATCCAAATTACGTCTGATTTGACATGAGAAAAGGGAAGGAGGTGTCAAAGAGAACTCCTTCTTGGTGACTTGTAGTATGGTATGGCCCTGAAGGAACCTGAACCCATAGAAAACCGCATTTTGACACACTGAGATGAAAATCCCGAAAGAGGAAGAATCCAGTAGGAAGTGAAAGCAGGGGATGGAGGCTGTAGAAATGGTTGCCATCTGAGATAAAATTTAGGGGTTTAGCCATGTAAATGAAATAATAGAAGTCGTGTGAATGGATGAGATAGCCAAAGTGTAGAAATGAGAAAGGGACAAAATTGTCACTGGGAATTACCTGAAGTAATGTTAATAATATAGGAAGCAGAGACAGAAGACAAGATCTGGTTAAAACAATATCACACGTGCAAAATTCTCTGAGGCTCCCTTGGCTTATTTCAATTACCATCAGTCTTCAAGATCTAACACAATTCTTACATGAAGCAGACAGTAATAGCTAGAGTTTATTGAGCACGTACTGGGTGTTAAGCACCGTGCTAAGCACTTTATGTGTATTATGTTATTTGCATAATTGTATGTATGATGCAAGTATATTATTAATTATAGCTATTTTTATAGATAGGGAATTTTGATTCAGAGGAGTTTAATGAATCCAAGTCAAAGTTTAACAGACTAAAAACAAATCCAGATTGCCTGACTCCAAAAATCAAACACTAACTTTTCTGGTGCCCTGCTTTTAGATGGTCCCTGGAATAGTTGAGATAAAATGAAAACATTCCATATATTTTGAAATTCTATGGATGATCCTTATTTGAGAACCTGCTGTCTATTGCAGTGGTTAATAGCATATCTAGCCTCTGCAGTGCTAGCTGGTATGCCTTTGCACTAATGGGTTACTCTCTTGGGTCTCTGTTACTTCCTCAGACTGTGACAACTTTGCAAGATCAGTATAGAGACTGAATGAACAAGGCTGGGGGAAAGTGCCCAGGTGCTATTATTACTATTATCGTCTCTGCTGGTGATGGTGATAGGGACTCTCCCACCACACTGCGTGTCTCCATCCTCTCCCTGTGTATCTAGTCTCAATTTCTCTCTGTAAGTCCAAGTGTGCAAGCACCATTCTTTATCTTTACTGTGCTACCCATCCCCAGGGAGGCAACATTTTATAGGGGGCTTCCTGGTCCTGGGATGTCTAATGGATTTGGATACTTGGGGACAGATGACTTTGACCAGTTCAGACCTGATTAGGGAAACCATGGATGAGCCTGAGTCCTTGTCCCTTCCTTTTTTGTATCTGCCCTCCCAGCATTGCCATGTGCTGACTGCTGTTCCCATAGCGGTGAGCGAGGAGCAGCCTGCTTACATCTTCACTCCCAATTGACAGGACCCTAAGTAGACATCTTCCCCACAGCAGCCAGCACATCCACTGCCCCTTGTGGCCGCCCCGTGAGTCCGGCTTGCTCACGTCTCCAGGCTAGTCCTGAGAATGAAGCAAAAGTTGCTTAAGCACGCTGTCTCCCAAGACCTTCTCCTTGGAAGTTAGAATACCAGCTCCTGCCAAACCTTGCTTCACTTCCATGTTCATGTTCCACTTCCAAGAGGGGAAAGCATATGGACAGCTATTTTTTGCCAAAACTGATCAGAGAATAGAATTCAGTTCTCATAAAAGTTGCCACTTCCTGTTCTTGCTGACAATGAAAGCAGAGCTGGAGCACAGGAAGCTATCTTCCTTGAAGGAAATACTTTTCACTCAGCTCTAACTCCTAACTCTGTCAGGTCTCACTCACTCAAGCCCCCTGACCACCGAGGGCGAAGACTACACATAACCAAAATTACTATTTTGCTAACAATTATATTTTTTACACAATAATTTTAAGATATTTCCACTAAAATCTATTGATAATTTTAGAATCTTCCGTGGAAAGTCAGAAAAGAATCTATAGTGTCTTTTTCTCTATTTTAATTACTCACTGACCGAAATGTGAGAGTGTTTAATTATTAGATTTATGCCTCAAGATAAGTTCAGTGGTAATTACAGGATGTCTTTTTTATTCTAATTCCAAATAATTAAATCCCAAACACATTGGATCATTATGATTATAATTAGAATAAAGGTGTCTTCTATTTGAAACCAAAGTTTGGCTTTTGGCTTAACCTCTTTTGCACCTCACCAAAGGAAAATTCTTTGGAAAGAAATCTATTTCAATCTCCCTAATGCTGCTTTAAAACAAAACTTTAAAAAGGTGTCTGCGGGAAGCCTTTTCTGATGCAATATTGGCAGGCAGAAATAAGCCCAGAGCTCTCAGCTTTCCTGAGGTTCCAAGGCACGCCGACTCTTCTGTTATCATTTATCATTGTGGGACAACGGGCGAACTCAGAAACCAAGGGAAAAGGTGAAAAAGACTCTGTGAGAATATGAAGGAGAGGAAGGGAGAAGGCCTGTGAGATAATCACTCTCTATCACTAATCTGTGAATCTATCTGGAGTAGCATTTGCCCTCTTTTTCTGTATTAAAAGTGAATGAGTGATAATGGCCTGGGGTTGCATGGAAGCCTTACAAGGAGCCAGACAGAGTTTACAAAATCTGAAGCAGCGTCCATAAAATAAACTTCTAACTAAAGGTTCAGAAGAACTTGGGGGCTGGCAACAGTAATTAGCAGACAGAAATGTGCCTGTCCTCTGCCGGGACCGAGGAGACTGTTGACGGGAACTCCAGGACTTAACCACGCACCTCTGCACCAATTTTAAGATTTGGGAAGCAGGGACTTCAGGGCTCTGTGGGTGTCAACAAGAGTGGCCAGGAAGTGGCTCAGGAAGGCGAGGAGACACACTTTAAAAAATAAGTAAGTAAATGAAGCAGGGCCACATGTGTTTCCTTGCCTGGCAGGTGAAGAGAAGTGCATGTGCTTATTGGAAAACATCCGAAGATGAGGGAGGGGAGAAGGTAGGAGAAGAGAAGCAGAAAGGCTATAAAGAGAAGGGCAGAGAGCATTCATAATACTTAGAAAAATGTCACATGAAAAACTCGGCTGCTGGCAGCTGGAGGGAAAGGAGCTCCAGATAATAGCTGAGGGAACAAGTTGCATCTTGTGTTCATTCCTGTGGTTAGGACAAGTCTGTACGACCACAAGGAAAATTCCATTCTCCTCAGACCTTAACTCCCTGCCTACCTGAGCTGTAGATTTACTTTGTTGTAAGGTCCCTTAGAGTTAAAACTGTAATGCGCAAAGGCCTGGGTCCATCCTGCAGTAACCTCTCTCTTATGTTTGCATCTTCACATCTTTAGAAAATTACCTCCTCTCCTTTGAGGGGCCTGGTTACCACTTTGACTGAAGCACTCAGGATAAAGCAAAGGGTTCAGAAAAAGGACAAACCTCCTCAAGGCTCCCCCACTCCAGCCACAAGCCACAGTCATTTTCCAAACCTTGAAAATCAGGGGTGTCAAACTGAGCTATTGACTACTTCATTAAATGCTTACTGAATGGCTACTATGTCACAGGCTCCAGACTAGACATGCATGGAAATAAAACAAGAGAAAGCTATTATGAAGAGCTTCCAAATCCTGAGGCATAGAATATACGGTAGTCTGTATCCTGTTGACTGTGGGACAGACGCAGGGACGGTTGTACGTGACTTTTTTCTTGGGGTTTTTATGACAGCTGATGACGTGTAGGCTGCCTTTTGCAGTAGGTCCACCAAAAATTCCAACACCTGCTCCTTTTCATCCCTCCCACACAGGTCTTAGGTCACCTTGCTCTGATTATTCACCTATTGGAAGAGGGAGCTTGTCAATAATTGTCCTGGGTCCCAGGGAAGATGAAAAACAAGGTTCCTTCCTCAAATACTGCATTTGATCCCTGATTTAGGGAGGACTGATTATCACAAACAGGACAGGCAAAATTCACTCAGGACAGCATCTATTGTGATGGCGTCTAGCTTAACTCCCCAGCGAGAATAAATAGCAGCAATAATATTATTGTATAGAAAAAGGACAAGAGTGGAAGACTGTAGCACTTCCAGGGGATTATAACTTATTTACAGTCAAACTAAGAAAGATCTATGGCTTGACATGTCTTCTGTGTCCCTACAAATACTCTCGGTAAACCTCAATATATATTTAGTAATTTATAAGGAGAGTTGTAGGAATTGACTATTGCCTTTGGGACCCAGCAGTGGTGTGCTGGTAAAATGTTTCTTCTTTTTTTTTTTTTTTTATTTTAAAGAGAATAAAACTAAACAAAACAGAACAAAGCAAATCAGAACAGAACAATGCAAGCAACACAGGACTTCACAACAAGACAACAGGAAATCAACAGTGGCTCCTATAATGTCTCTTGTTTTCTTTGAAATAGTTGTCCATACCTTCATACACAATAATATCAAACATAACAAAATGGTATAAAACCAGTTCAAAACCAGGAAATGAACAATGGTTACTATAATGTCTCGTTTTCTTCAAAACAGTTGTCCATACTGTCACACATAATAAAATCAAATAAAACACAACAGAATAAAGCCAATCAAAACAAAAGAATAAAGCATTATAGGTCTTCAAAACAAGATGAGAGGATATCAGCAATGGCTAACATAATGTCTTATTTTCTTCAAAATAGCACAAAATTATGTGTGTCCATACCATCACACATAATAAAATCAAACAAAACAAAACAGAATAAAACCATTTAAACAAATGAATGAAAGAATTATAGGACTTCAAAACAAGATAATAGGAAACCAACCATGATTACCATAATACATCTCATTATGTTCAGAATAGCTGCCCACACCATCAGGCACAGTAAAATCTGACAAAATAAGACAGAAAAAAACCAAACCTAACAAAATTGTGACAACAATACAAGAGTTCAAGACAAGACAACAAGAAATTAATAGCAGTTACCACCTTCCCCTCCTAGATGTTTCCTCCCCTATCACTTTTATAATATCTATTGTGCTTTTGGATCCCACTAACTCCTTCTGTGTTTTATGCTAGGGTTCACCCATATGAGTTCAAACTATTTCACCCATGAACATGATCTCCAGTTGCATCCACTTACCCATAAGAACCTCAAGGTTATTCTCCTTTATAGTAGGGTAGCTTTCCATTGTATGAAAATACCATATCTTTCTTATCCATTCTACAGTTGATAGGCAAGTTACCCTTGCTTTTCTTCTGGTCTCCTGTTGCATGGAACAATTGTTTTCTCTCTTTTGATTTTCAGTCTATGAATTTCTTTTCCAGTTAAATGTATTCCTTGCACACAGTATATTGATGTATCTTGTTTCTTGATCCATTCTCCCTGTGTTTCTTTTCATTGCTGACGTGAGGCCATCTACATTAATGGTTATGACCAGTATGCATTGGTTTGTCTTTGCCATGCTATCCTCCTGCTATTGCCCCTCCACTTTTCCCCTTCATTCAATTGCCCATCCTATTTGGCAGTCCTCCTCTGCTGCTGTTCCTGGAACCATCGTTATCTTTATCTCTTTCTAGAAAATCCTTCAGTACTCTCTGTAGGGTTGGTTTGGTGGTCATGAATTCCTTCAGTTGTTCTTTATCATGGAAGTATCTTATTTTTCCATCAATTTTGAAAGATAGTTTACAGGGTACATTAATCTGGGTTGGAAGTTGTTTTCTTTCAGGATTTGAAACACTCACTCCAAACTCTTCTTGACTTGATGGATTATGTTGACAAGTCAGCTGTGATTCTGATTGGTTTTCCTGATCTGTTTCTTTTCTCTAACAATTTTTAATATTCTGTTCTTGTGCTGAATTTCTGAGATCTTGATTATTATATGTCTGGGTGTGGATTTACTTTGGTTATGGCTAGTTGGAGTTCTATATGCCTCACTTATCTGTATGCCAGATCCTTTTCCCATGTTTGGGAAGTTTTCTGCTATTACTTCTGTAAATAGCCTTTTTATTTCATTTGTTTCGACCCCTGCTTCTTCACTGTCACCTATCACTCTTAAATTATGTTTCTTTGCATTGTCTTGCAGCTGTTGAATTGTTATTTCCTAGTTCCTTGTTTTTTTTTTTTAACAGATCTTTTCTTTCACAATCGTTTGCTGAAATCCTGTCTTCAAGGTTTGAAAGTCTATCTTCAGTCTCTTTCAAGTGGTTTTGCCAGCTTTTAATTGACTTTTTAATTTCCTGGATATCTCTTTGAATCTGTTTCATGCATTGTAATTCCTTTCTCTATTGTTCATTCAAGGTTTCTATCACTTTCCTATGCTCCTCTTTTTTACCTATGTCTTCTTTAGATATGCTGAGCAATTCTTTCATTACATTTGCGACTTCTTTTTTTACCTGAGACACTATTTCTGATTTGATGACTTTTACAGTCTCATGAAGTTGTTTCTTTTCTTCAGTTGCTATTCTCTTGGAGATTTTAGGTGTGTGACTTCCATTTTCTTCCATGACGGTATCTCTCAGACTTGTTGTGTGTGGACTGGAGGTCTGAGATTGCCTTTTGCTCCTACGTCTTGACATTCTCCTGGGTTCCTCCCAACAAGCCGGTTGTGGGGTCCCAGGGACATTCCATGTTGGCAACCCCTCTGAGGTGTAAGGGAATGGAACAGGCACCTATATTTCTCTGACCTCGCGTTTCCAGGGAGGTAGCAGAGCATGAAGTGGGCTTCTCCAGACCTGTGCAGCTACACTGGGGCTTCCCCAATTGTGGGAGATAATTTGAGTGGCTCCCCTTGAATGCAGAACAATTGTTGCGATTTTGATTATGTAGACACTTATTTCCTTATATTGATATATACAGAGCTGACTACGGTATTTCCTTCTCTCTTCAATTGGCTATAAGCATTGCAAATAAGGCTAGCCAAGGTACTGGTATGTACTCTCTGAAGCCATCAGACAGTGTCCTGTTTCCTAGTATAGTGACCTCTGTAAAATATATAGGATGGCAGAGCCAGTGAGCTCCAGGAATTTCGACTGAGTATAAGCCTCGAGAAAGAGGCTAAGAGTCTCCAGGGCAAAAAGTGTACATATCAGAAACTGAAGCAGCAGCCTCCTAAAACGATTCAGTTGCTACCTTGATTGGGCTATGCAAATTGATCCCTCTGCATATCTTTATCTCTGCATTTTGCAGAAATACCTTTTTTACTACCTGGCTAGCCAGCCCAAGTGACTCACGAAGTTCCCACCATCCTCACTGTCACTCATCCTCGAGCCACCCCCTTCTTCACAAGATAATAAATTCTGGGAGAGGCCTAGGATCAAGGCCTTTGTCCACACATCCTCACGAGGATTGGACTCAGGACCCGTTGGCTGCCCTTAACTTTGAATATGTCTTGGTGTCCTTACTCTCACCATGGGTTGCACTGGGGATGGTAGATTGGAATTAACTTGCTGGAATTCCAATAATGTCTCAGTGGGATTATAAATATAACTTCTTGTATTGTGTGGAAGACTAGAGAAAAGATTACAGTATTTGGATTACCATACTCAATATTTGGGGTTACAATACCCAATGGCCAGGGGTGTGTGGTGGTGGGGCTGCTTCTCTCAGCCTATGTGTCTACACTGGGACACCTGTGATGGTGGCAGACACACAGGGGTGTGTTTGTTTGATTCTCCTGGTGGGTGATGTCTGCCCGACAGAAGCAAGGGCCTTCAGTGGTGGCCTACAGGTGCACAGGGCTTACCTGGCTACATGCCTCTGCTTCTGCTGGCTGCCAGCATAAAGCAAGCCTTCTGGTGGCAGCGGCCAGCAGGCAGAGGCAGAACTGCTGGCTTTTTCTGTCCACACTGGCTACCCACAGGGAAAAGCCTTCCTGGTGGCAGGGGCCAGCAGGTGGAGGCGAATCTGGTGGTTTGTGCTGGTAAATTTTAACCAGTTTTCCAGGGGATGAAGCTCTGCCCCCTCACTGTTGCCAACTCCCATGGTGTAAATATTGCACAATGGTTGAATTAAAGATCACCAACAAGATATCACTGAAAGAAGAGATAAAGAGAGATGTGCACAATCAGTTGGACTTTTTTTGTTTTGTTTTGTTTTATTTTGTTTTGCTTGTTTTTTGTTTCGTTTTGTTTTGTAGCACCGGGGATCGATCTCACAGCCTTGCACCTGCCAGACAGGCACTTAAGCCACTGAGCCGATCTCCCGGCCCTAGTTTTTTGAGGCAGGGTCGCACTTTGTAGCTCAGGCCAGCCTTGCACTCATGTTGTAGCGCAAGCTGGCCTTGAACTCACAAGGACCTTCCTACCTCAGCCTCCCAAGTGCTGGGATTAAAGGCGTGCGCCACCATGCCCGGCTGCACAATCAATTTTTGTTAAGCAATATGAACTGACTCCAGAAGACCAACAGCTTAAACACTTTAATACCCAGATACCAACAAAAACTGAAAATACAGTTTGGTTGGTTGATTGGCAGCAAATAGAAAAACCAAGACTTTAAGAAAAGGATGTTTTAACAGTCTCAGGAAATACCACACACTGAGTAGAGAACAGTACCTCACTCTTCTGCCCCTTCTGGCTTCTGAGAAGCACAGAGAGTTGGGGAGGATCTGCAAAGATAATCAATACTGTCCTCCACCCTGCTCCTTAAAGAATGGAAAACTGAGGAGTGTAAGAATGAAGTAATTTATATAGTCTCTGTCTCAAACATAGCACTTCTGTTACAGAAATCCAACATCAAGCTGAATGGAAGACTTTTTTCATCAAGGAATCTAGAAGCCAACTGTTTATTATGCTAGCAGGCTGATGGAAACCTCAGTTCCAAATCATCAGCACTGCAGCAGTTTTGGGTTCAGTCTAAGTGCAGTTTGCAAGCAGGAAGTATAAGGCATTACATGATTGGTTACATGGATTAAGTCATATATTGTCATGCAAACTAACTCTAAATACATTTGTTTAAAAGGAATTGTTTATCATAATATAGGAACATTCTAGAGATGAGGGGAGGGGGTTCAAGTGGAACAAGCAGTGTTAAAAAGTGTCTTTGACTGGGTTACTTCACCCCAAACAAAGTCCTTAAAGCCAGTTAGAAGTAATATATTTTCTTAATAGGGGGAAACTTAAGCTAAGAATAGTCAGATTGACCCAGCAAATTATCAGAAGAAAAGCAGCTGGACCCAGACAGTCAAGGCTAACTGAGTTCAGCAGGGTGTTTATGTAACAGGCAGCAGGAGCATAGGCAGAGGCTGCTGTTTGATTTCAACTTGCTATAATATGTCTGCAAGCTTGTTATTCTGTAACTCTGCCTTTACTAATCATGTAATTGTGCCCCAACACTTCCATGGATGGTTTAAATTTGCCTAATATTGGCCTGGGGCAACCTAAACTAAATTATAAAAAAAGGATTTCCATAGGAATTCACTAAAAGACTGAAGGTGTAGCTCAATGCTAGAGTGCTTGCCTAGCATGCAAGAGGCCCTGAGTTTAAGTCCCAGTGCCATACATGTACATAGGGCTTCACTGGGCCTCTCCGAGCACCCAGAGAAGTCAAGTGATGGTGTAGGTGATGGAGAGTGGGGGAAGGTACCACCTGCAGGAAGGCACAGACTGTTCAAATGTGCTGTTCAGTGACCTGCTCTGGACACAAACTTTTCTACAAAACAGAAACAAACCTCCAAGTCATCCCAGTTCTGGCTTTCTCAGCCTTTTAATCATTGGCAAGGGATAAGCTGTCTAGGAAGGGGGGAAAATGCATTCCCATGCGAAGAACTGGAGCAGTAATTTTCTGGGCAGATCACTATCGTTACATCTCTAGGGCAAATGTAATGGGATGGCAAAGTCTTTGGTGCTGAGGGAGCTGCAGTTTCTTCCTGCCTATAATTCGTGATCCTTGAGACAATTATGAGCAATGAAGAGGCATAAGTCAGAAGAACAACGAATAAAGCTCGATTTAGGAAAATAACACATTACATTTAAATATCCATATATATTTAATCTGTGTTTAATAATGCAAGGAATGCATTAGTCAAGGCTTAGGCAGATTACACATTTATGTTAGTTACAGAACAGCCTGGCCCTCTGAAGTTCCCCAGCCTTGGTGCCACGGGAATGAAAACTGGTAGAATGAAGCGTGTCATTGCAAACCCCGGGCAGTGCAGAAATGCAAACAGAGGAATAGTAGAGGTCATCACAAAGTCAGGCTTAGTACAGAGAACCGAAAACTCTGAGTGAACGGGAGCCAAGCGAAGCTCCAGTCTTGGGGCTGACTTCCTCTGTTCCCTACCTTCTGCCAGGCAGGAGTGAGAGTGGGAGGTGCCCTCAGAGAGTAACAGAGGCACCAGAATCACCATTCCAGCTATTTTATCTCAGCTCCTCTCTCTTGCCCTTGAGTTATAATTCTAGATCACCAGACGGAGAATGACGGCAAAGGTCCCTGGGGAAACCTCAAGACATGTCCCCAAGGGCAATGCCATGCTGCAAAGCTCTTGCTACCACCTGGAGCAGTGAACCAGGTGAGACTGGCAAGCACACCCAGCCTCCATTGCAATCATGCTCCTCCAAAAGCCAGGTAGTAAATCATGGAGAATTCAGTGTAGTGGAAGCCAAATGACATGAGGGCCTGGAGAGAGGAAAGAAGAGATGGGATTTCCTAAAAAGAGAGGAAATCCTCCTACCTGATTTGATTATTACCCAATACAACATCACAAGGGCTGGGAGTTTGGCTCAGTGGCTTAAGTGCCTGCCTGGCAGATGCGAGGTTGTGAGTTCGATCCCTGGTACCGCAAACAAACAAACAAACAAACAAAAAATCACAAAGACCCAAGCACATTGAGAACTTGTTCCTCAGCTCTAGGCTCCCACTGTATATTCTAAGTCATTCCCAGCCCCAATATGGTGGTCTCCAGGACAAAGCCACAACAGGACAACATTCAGACTATCTAAGTCCATCTTCTGATTTTACAGATAAGAAGACTAAGGTCTAGAGAAGCTGAGCAGCTCCTCCAAGCTCACTTAGTCACTCAAAGGATAGCCAGCATGAAAGTCCAAGTGATGTGTCCACGTACTACACTGCCTCACCTGTGCACCACTGTGACAGCGTTGGTGGTCTATGGGAAGAAGAAGGCAACCATATCAAATCTCAGGTGCTGTGCTAAGACCCTGAATATGTTTCACCCCCAAAAGGTGAAGTATTAACCTACTTAATAAATGTTTACAGTCAGAAAGAAAGCTTGGTTCTAACTCTGGCTCTGACACTTGTCCACTGTATGCCACTGGGTCGGTCCCTACCGCTCTCCAGGTGTCTTCTGCCCCTATTGTCTGCAGAGCCTGTAGCTTCATCCATTTAGCTTCAGAATAATGCTAGTCTAGCCTAAAGCAAACTGAGGATGTGAGAAAAAGAAACCTGGGTTGGGGAAGTATGTGACTATAACTCACCAGCGCCTGAGGCAGCAGAACCGTGTCAAGGTTTCAGATATGACCTGGTCTATGGCATTTAGCAAGCCCTGAAGCCTCCCGGTTTCCCCCACTGTTCTTGGAAACTACTTGCTCTAACTCTATTCCCTGTGAGACTCCATCCAGAAGGCAAAACAGCCTAAGTTTTCCAAGAAAGAAAAAAAAATAGATTCAAGGATCATCTCCCTGTTTTTCTTAGGCTTCCTTTCAAGACTGACTCCTGAGAGATTCACATTGTCTAAAACTTCCTAATTCCACCCAGGGCTCTGCCCCTGGATGGAAAGCCAAACTACCTCTTAGTGTCTCTGTAGTTTAAGCAGAACTTTGAAGAGCATGCTCATTCTAGCAGCTGGAACTAAGGAAGAGAATCAGCTGTGACTCATCCAACATCGTGAGCCAAGTATTTTGAATTTGCTCAGAGCAGAAAAATGGCCAGGGGTGTGGGTGTGGGATGAGTAGGGGAGGGGAGAACTCCCCGACTTTGTTTCAAAAAGGCAAGTACAGGAGAGACTCTCAGAGCATAAGCTCCTGTTCTTGCCATCTTACTGCCTGGGGCCCCTAAATCATAGTGACAGGGCTATGCTCTGCCTGCCTCTGCCACATGTCACAAGGCAATAACAAATAATAGGAGCTTGTGGACCAAAAGGTGGGAAAACCCAAAGGGAAAGTGAGAGAAAGGCATAATTTAACAAGTAAATGAAAGAAGCTATTAAATCATTATTAAATTATGCTGGTACCAGTATGGGGGCGGGGGAGGATTTCCTGTCACAAATGCTTTCAATAAAATATTGAAATTTCTGTTCTAGCTGAGAGAAGCATCTTCCAATCAAAAGGACAGGAGTCTATGACTGAGGGTACCATTAGATACTGAGAGTATCATTGGGCAGCCCTGAAGATGCCAAGTTTCACAGTATTTCTTTTATTTATTTATTTATTTGTGTGTGTGTGTGTGTGTGTGTGTGTGGCACTGGGGATTAAACTCACAACCTCATGCCTGCCAGACAGGCACTTAAGCCACTGAGCCAAACTCCCGGCCCTAGTTTTTTTAAGGCAGGGTCACACTATGTAGCTCAGGTCGGCCTTGTGCTTGCATTGTAGCCCAAGCTGGCCTCGAACTCACAACACTCCTCCTACCTCAGCCTCCCGAGAGCTGGGATTAAAGGTGTGCACCACCACACCCGGCTATTTTTCACACTATTTCTCAGTACATATTCTTCCTGGGACATGTCTATGTTCTCCCACTAATGGCCTCAGTAATAAGTCCACCAATTGTGCATATGCTTTTCCCTCACTTCCCTATAGCACATTTAGGGTTACTACTGTAGAGAAGGGGAAATTGAGGTTTCCAATGTTGAGACTTTAACATGAACCCTTTGACTGTATGTATACGCTTTGTGGTTCTTTAAAGAAGCATCGTGTCAATTGACACTATTTACCTGTCAGGGGGAAGTTGACTCTTCAGTTGTCAAGTAGATGAGCTCTTTAGAGGGAAAGATGTATCGCATTCATTTTAGTGTACCCAGAACCTAAAAACTGCTCATTTAATAAATAATGGATGGATAAATGGATGGATGGATGGATGGATGGATGGATGGATGAAGAGGTAGGTGAATGAATGAATATTTGTTTCATACCTGACAGCCTGAGAGAGGTGAAGAGATTCATCAAAGAAAGATTAGTTTCAGCGTAGCCACCAGCATCCAGTCTTTTAGAATCTTAGCCCTGTGGCCTTTCAACACAGTGTTATCACTCTTTAAGGTCACACAGAGTAAACTAGATCAGAGCCAGCACATGGGATCCTGCAATTGCACATACATTCACAAAAACCAGGCACATTTTTCCCTGTTAGGAATGACTTTCACCATGGCATAGACTATGTAAGAACCTTGAGGCTCTTCACGTCTGGAGCAAGTTTCTGGAATCCTGCAAGAAGATCCACACAGAAGCCAGGACACTTTGTAGTCCACTTCACATTTTCCTTGTTTTCAGAGATGCTTGCTTTGGTCTTGGCAGAAAAACTTGCTGCTGCTCAATTTATAATACCCGCTCAGGCCCCAGGCCTTGGTTGAGAAGAATGTGTACCAACATGCCAGGGAAGGAAGTCACAGCACAGCAGATTTGTTTGGACAGGCAAGCTTACTGATCTGACAGAGTGTGCAAGACATCTACCTACCCTGCATCTGAGGAAGGTAATGCTTAGAAGACAAACTGAATAGTTAGGGGATAAGTCTATTCAGGCCCTTGAATGGGCAGGGGCACACAGTTAGCCTGGAACACCTCTCAAGGTAGTGAACAGGCGCCAGAACGTATCTCCAAGAAGTGGCAACTCCATCAAATTAAATTCCCTTGGAATAATCTTCAGAGCAGGAAAGAAGACAGGAAGGTCTCTTTGGGGCCCGTTCTCACTAGAAGGAAATATGGTACCTTAGGAAGAGACTGTGCTTTGGAATCAGAGAGAAGCAGACTATACCTATGTAATTTGAAGCAAGTTACTCAACTGTTTATGTCTACCTTTCTTTCTATTGTAAGTGAAAATATTTGAAATAATTATATCATTTAGTATTAAAGTTAGCTGCAAGTGACTGAAACACTAAAACGCTGAGTGACTTGAATAAGATGTCAAAAACAGTAAAAATAACCTGGGTGTAAGTAGTTCTACACTAGTCTGGTGGCCCTGCAAAGGACCCAGACTCCTTTTATCTCGTTATTCCATTTATCTCCAACATGCACCTTAAACCACAGTCTCAGGATAATTGCAAGCTTCAAGAACTTTGTCCAGATTCCAGACAGTAGGTAGGATGAGATTGTATGTACCATCCTTTCCCATGGCGGATACACCTCAGAAGTTCTCCATAATATTTTATTTCCTATTCTATTGGTCATAACTTAGTTACCTGGCCACCTGTCTATGCAGCAGGAGCTGTGAGTGCCATAATTTAAATTCTTGGTGGTCACATGCCCGTCTAGAACTTAGAAGTTCTATTTCTTATTAAAAGAGAGGGATAATTAACTATATAGTGCAACTCTGTCTCAAAAAACTGGGGCTGGGAGTTTGGCTCAGTGGCTTAAATGCCTGCCTCACAGGCATGAGGTTGCAAGTTCGACCCTGGTGTCACAAAAAAAAAAAAAGAGAGAGAGAGAGAGAGAGATGGGTATTGGGGAATAATTAGTCTGTGCTTTGTAACTTACAGATAAAATAAGACATGAAGTGTTTCAGTAGTGGGTAACTGATAATGACTGCCATGGTTAAGGTGGATGTACCCCTAACTCAGAAACAGATTTGTCTGAGAAATTTGGCAATGTCTAACACTTGGCTTCATCCCTAGGATGTGCTGCAATCCCATCCGGTTTATCATTGAAATCAAAGTGGAGATTACAATAAAGTCAAATAGTGAACTTGGCAAGGACTTAGTGAAGAGAAAGGAAGATGCATGAAGCACCATTAAATAAGACCCAAGAGTGAGTGAAAAAGCCAAGAGAGTTTCCTCTAGCAACCAGCTGTGCACATCTGCTTTAGCAGTGGTGACTGCCAACTGTGCTCTCCTCCACCGACAGCAAAGCAAAGAAAAATATAAAGGAAGGAAAGAGTTACGTGATGTCAAGTGTTCTCACGTTATGTGGGTGCTCATGCAGAGAAACGACTTGTAGGAAGTAGAAGGGATACTGTCAATCTAAAGAAGAGCTATTTTATCAGCATCTGATAGGTACCCAGTATTTCTTCAATGAATAAAATATTGTAATCATTCTGGAGGAAGGTAATACAAATGAAGACTGTATTGGTCATGGTTATGTAATTACCCATGATTCCCCAGATAAAGAGAAGCAATAGGGTGTGGGGGTGTATTTTAAGAACGTGGCTCTTGAAGATATGGAAGTTAGCATCCAAAATTTATTTGGTAGGTAGCAGGGTGGATGCTCGTGAAAGAGCTGAGGTTCCAGTTGGACCTGAAAGTAGATTCTCCATTGCATGGAGAATCTATCGCCCTTGGGGAGGACAACCTACAGTATTGAGGGCAACCTGCTTTACTCAAACTCTGAATTATTAATCTCACCTAAAAAATAAACACTTCCTTAGCAACATACAACAGATATTGACCAAACATCTGGGTCCTGTGGTTTAGCCAAGATCATACATGAAATTAGCCAGCACAAAGACCTGAGTCTTACCCAGCAATAGAGTTACATTTCCTTGGGGAATTCACTTTGCTGTTAGACTTTCTTTGCTCAAAAGGCAATTAGCAGACAAAATAAACACAGTACTCAAAAAAAGGATTAGGCTCAAGAAACAGGTAATGGATTTTCATTTCAGAGTAAAAAGAAATTTAAAACAACAGCAAAAGGGGGAAGATTTGGCCACTCAGCCAGCACAGAACAAGTCAGAATGATAGGAAATGATTACAGCCACAGGAGGTGGCTGATAAAGAACCCTGATAGATGAACAGTCTGTTGTGGACTGAAGCATCAATGGATATTGCATAGAGATTAATTGAGTTTTTGCCCTATTGCTCCTAAAAGAGGCAGGATAGCAGGAAGAGGAGTATGTTCAATGTGCAAGTGTATATAAATTTATATTTGACCACATTTAAATAAAAAGAATAGAATGGGGGGAGAAGACAGGAACACAATATTTAAGAATACCGTCCGGACACATGAAAGATAACTCAATGTCTACCTTGACTGTCCATGACAGTGAAAGAGAACCAATGGGTGATTCGAGGAGTTTTCCCTTCTCTTCTGGTTACAGTTTTTGGAAAAGCCACCACAAGTCGCTTTTCTGTGTGTTGGCTCTGAGTGGGCTGCTGCATGGGCAAAGATCAGCCATTGGTGTGGAAGCTCCCAGCCCACTACGCGGAGCCTTCAGCACGTGTCCAGGTTCTGAGCAGAGCCCAGCATGGCCCCTATCGAGCCCGGATGGTGCCTTGCTCATCTCAGAAGACTCTCACAGCCAAATCAACTTGGTGACAACATTTTTGATCCTCACTAGATGGCCCTAGCTTTCCCACTGACCTTATCTGCTACTGTGCCATCCCCAGCCCCAACACCCAGGCCCAGCCATCCTAGTTTGGGATCCTGGAAACTTCCATGTTTACCTGTCTCTGTGGAATCATCTTTGCTGTGTTCTCAGTCTAGAAATCGCCCCACCCTCAGCCCAGGCACTGTTTTCCAAACCCAGTGAAATGCTGGCTTCACCGTGGTGAGCTTTCTTTTTTAATTACAAAAAGAATGAGTGTATCATAAAATTATCAGTTAAACTAGAGAAGTGGAAAGTTTCACCACACCATGTCTCCCACCATTATTACTGAGAAGAGAAATCTGGTACCTCCCAGGTGCCAAGGAATATGGGCTGCGGTTAGTTTGGCAGGTATCTACAGCCTGCTGAGACCTCCACTTAGGTAACTAGATAAGATCTCTCCAATCTCTGGAGTATCCTGGCAATTTTTTCTTGTTCTGCATTGTGTTATAAATATATGAATGCTTACCTTAATTGATCTCTATACTCAAGTTCTTCCTGTCTCAAATGCAATTTACTTGCGGGTCATCTATATTTCCCTGTCACAGGAAGTAGGACAATTGGGTCCAAATTTGACTTTGCTCATCAAGTCTTTATGAGCATCTATCCTGAACTGTATTCAACTGGGGACCAAGGATATAGACATAAATAGACAGCCCAAGCTGGGCATGGTGGCACATGCCTTTAGTCCCAGCACTTGGGAGGCTGAGGTAGGAGGAGCGCTGTGAGTTCGAGGCTGGCTTGGGCTATAACGCGAGCACAGGGCTGCCCTGAGCTACAGAGTGCGACTCTGCCTCAAAAAACCAGGGCCGGGAGTTTGGCTCAGTGGCTTAAGCGCCTGCCCTGGCGGGTGTGAGGTTGTGAGTTCAATCCCTGGTGCTGCAAAAATAAATAAATAAATAGACAGCCCGGCCTTAAAGAAATCTAAAATTGAGGGACCTCTCTCTACCACTATTCAATGAACAATACTGAAAGTTTTTAGAATAACAAGTTGCTAACTATATGGGAGGACTGAGTCCTGACTCTACTCCTAACATCCATTTGTGCTTACAGTTGTTTACAAAAACATTTAAGAGCAATTGCAAAGCAACTGTAAAATATGAGAAAATGATAGTGAGCTCACATGGGAGTCAGGGAATGAGAAGAAGCGTCAGCTATGCGAGGGTTAATTTTGAGGGTTTTGCAAAGCTCCCAAGGGAGTGTGGCTAAAAGGGCAGCAGAGCACCTGGGATATTATTTATGATGCACCGAAGGTCACCAACAGCATTCTTCTGGAGAATTATGCCTGCAAGGGGAAGTCATTAAAAGAGGAAGCTCTGCCATACCGGAAGGGAGAGAGCCTTCCAGCTTTTAGTTTAATCCCTCTGACCCTGGAGATGAATTTCTTTTTCTGTTGATTTTTCTTTGTCTTCAGTCATTGACTATTATTTGTATTTTCAGTCAGTGGCGCAAGTAGTGAAGAGACGCTGATGTCAGGCAGATAGGATTCAAATGCTGACTCTGACACATACATATTCCCTGAGGGCCAGAGCAAGTGGGAGCCCTAATTTCCTCATCTGAAAAATGGGAATAACAGTATTTCACTGAAGGGCTGCTGCAAAGATGAAAATTTGTGGCATTTAAGAAATGATTTGGGTCAGCAGGTGGCAATATGCTCGATGAACTGCAACTTTTTTTTTTTTGTTAATCCCATTTTCTCTAACTAGAGCATAATCATTACAAAGGGAAGCAAGACACACCTTGTGTATCTCTGCTTCCCGAGCCTAGTCAAATTCCTATGCACCAAGAGCATTCCTCAGTTACCCGTTTGCTGCCTTTACTTTAAAAAATATTGCTGGCAAAGGAAATGCAAGTAGCGCCTGCCCTGGCAGGCGCAAGGCTGTGAGTTCAATCCCCGGTGCCGCAAAAAAAAAAAAAAAAAAAAAAAAGGAAATGCAAGTACAAAAGCCCCTACAGCCAGCCACCACAAATGGGGCCAATGCCTGGGAAGAGTGGACAGAACGTATCCCATAAAAGTTTGCAAGGTGGTTTAAGAGCCAGGTGGGGATTGAAATTGAGTATCAACATAAGCAGGAGTATGAATGACTAAAGGACACTTTCTAGTCAACTGGGCATTGTACAAAACTCAGTTTCTTTCATTTTCTCAAGACAGTGCTAAGTAGACGAAGAGATAGTTTATGTTTTGTTCCATGGAATGAAGACGTTTATGTGGAATACGACATCTTATCTCATTGTGCAAGGGGAAAAGCCTCAGCTACTGAGAAAACATAGCCATGAGGCAATGATCCTCAATCTTGCGAGAAATGAGTGCAAATTTTTGCATTGATCTCAAATATTTGAAAATGGTGAGAAGGAGTAACCTCCCAAGAGGAGATGAATAGGGGTGATTTGCTCCCTTTCCTTGGGCCTTACAAAAGCATATTTTCATACAAAATCTCATTCTATCTGCTGTACACAAGATTAAACTTAAAGGAGATGAGATCAATATTGAGGTTCCATCTGAGATCCTGTCTTTTTAATACCTTTTTATTTCCTTTAGTGGCAGAAATAGAGCTAATGTCTGTCTTCCAAATGGTTGTTTTGCATTTTTTGATTAGGGAGAACAAAATTGAATCAGATGGGTCTGGAGTGGTTATTAGAACCATTTCAAACAGGGTGTGATGACGCACGCCTTTAATTCCAGCACTTGGGAGGCTGACATAGGAGGAGCGTTGTGAGTTCGAGGCCAGCTTGGGCTACAATGTGAGCACAAGGCCAACCTGAGCTACATAGTGTGACCCTGCCTCAAAGAACTAGGGCCGGGAGTTTGGCTCAGTGGCTTAAGTGCCTGTCCGGCAGGCGTGAGGTTGTGAGTTCGAACCCTGCTGCCGCACAAAAAAAAAAAGGAACCATTTCACTTGGCATAATGGACATACCTGGAGGAAATATCTACATAAGGAAGTCAAACCTGGACTCATTTTTTATCCCACGCTGTGACCTCTGTTAGAGTTCTGACAAGCAAGATTTATCTGAATATTTCTTTCTTTTTTTTTTTTTTTTTTTTCCCCCCGGCACCAGGGATCGAACTCACAGCCTAGCGCCTGCTAGACAGGTGCTTACACCACTAAGTCAAAGTCCAGTCCTAGTTTTTTGAGGCAGGGTCGCACTATGTAGCTCAGGCCAGCCTTGCACTCACATTGTAGCCCAAGCAGGCCTCGAACTCACAACGCTCCTCCTACCTCAGCCTCCCGAGTACTATCTGAATATTTCTTAAAATGATACATATAATGATAAAAACCATCCTGTGAGATACCTACATAAATCACCATTTCCTTTTATCCCCCTACCAAAAGACATCTTTTGAAATACGTACAAACATAATTTTCATTTTGAGTCTTTAGTTAAATTTTACTATCATTTAGAATATAATTCTGACATCGCCATTATTCATGTTAGCCCTAGCAACACTTAATGAAAAAACACTACTGCAACACAAAATCTGGATGTAAAAAAGATTGTGATGTCATAGTAAAAGAAGGGAAAGAAAAATTAGAATAAGATGCCTACCTCAAATGATCAGAAATAAAATTCTCTTTGAGATAAAACAATCTCATCCAGAAACTCAATCATTTAAAATAAAAGTAAAGTGATATTTTATGAGAACTAAAGCAGAATACAAAACTCTTATCCTGAATGAAAAATTTTCATACAGTGAGCAGGAAATGAAAAAGAGGCTTTTTTTTTTTTTTTTTTTTTTTTTTTTTTTGACAATTAGGTTGAAGATTCTCTACTTTGTTTGGTAATTTCTCAACACGAACTCCTTCATCAATAACACCAGCGTTCTGTGTCAGTTATACAAATTCTAGGGCTCCATTCCATCAGAATCAGATTGTATAGGGGGAGTTCTGCATTTTAAACAACCTCCCAGGTAATCCTAAAACCCATTTGCATCTGACAAACTTTGGTTTGGAGGTGTCAGGTAAGTAGCAGAGGACCAGGACAGCATTCAGAGTATGTGTCACAGCCACTAACTCCATTATACAGGGTTTTGTTTGTTTGTTTGTTTGTTTTTGGTACCAAGTATCAACCCTTGACCTTGCACTTGCCAGACAGGAGCTGTGCCCCTGAGCTATATCCCTGGCCCCATTATACAGTTTTGAATTTGAGACTTTTCTGTCTCTTACTACTAGGCTGACCTTAAACAACTTCATCTTCCTGGCTTCACTTGTCTAATTTGCTTTGCAAGTCACCTCACATATTGTAGAGTTGCTATCTTCTATTAAAGCTCTTCTTGATGAAAGTTGCCACTTATTACAATTATTGTTACTATGGGACCACAAGCATGGTCATAAAAGAAACCTTTGTTGAACTAGTAACATTGCTGCTGTCAAAAAAAGAATAGATAGATAGATAGATAGATAGAGATCACAAACTAAGTAGCCCGGAACATAACTAGCTGGTAGAATTCTGTGTGATTATCAAGCACAGATCAAAGTAAATGTGAATCAATTGGTTGGTACAGAACTGAGATGAAAAGACGTGAATGGAAATGACAAGGTAGAATTAAATTGTAATAAAGCTACTGTGACATGTGGATGATCAGACCAGGATGGCTGTGGGAAAACATGTGATTTTATTTCTCAGATGTATCTGCATTATAAAGATTTGTGAGTGGGAACAAGAAAAAAAAGGAAGTTTAAAAAGATTTGGGGTGAGATGGAGAAGCAGGTCTGAACGTAAGAAAGTACAATCGAGATGGCATTAAGAAGTTGTAATGAGGGAAAAATAAGAAACCCTGAGACTGAAGTTGCTTTCTAATTTTTAAGCACATCATCAGAGATAATAAAACACACCCAACTTTAAAAGATCCTCCAATATCAAATAATAAAGGTACAGTGGCAGAGAAGGACAGCCCTGCCTCTTTGTAAGTTCCTCATTTAGGTTTGGCTGGGGATGGCAGAAGAGGGCTGTGCTTCTCCTGAAAAGGCAGCTGGGGAATTCTAAGGTCCGAAGCAGCTGTGCCACGAAGGGGCAGAGTTCTGGCCTACTGTGCTCTTCACATTTGCACTTAAACCTCTGAGGGTTCCTCCGCTTGTAGACTGATAAACTGAGGTTTTACCTGAAGCACCCTGCAGTTCCTAGCTTCTATGCATTCTGTCCCTGGGTGGGAAATGTCCCTTTTGGTCCCTTGCCTCTGACATTTGAAATCCTAACCATCCTTGAGGACCAATTCCAAATGCAAAGTCATTCACCACGACCCGGCCATTACGCCCATCACTCCCTGCTCTCCGACTTCCCTTGGTGTTCGGTAGTTGCATGTTGGTCTAGGTTCCAAGGGATGAAAGATGTTTTAAGGTCAAGAGCTCTGCCTGATTCATTAAATGTGACTCCAGATGCCTTGCTCCACTTAGTAGGGATGCTGAGATATGTATATGGACAATTATATATAGGCTTGAAATCTCTTTCATCCTGAACTGATAGCGCACTGAGACCCAACTGAGAAGGGAATCAGCTATGGAATTCTCTGCTTATTACTGTGAGATTTACAAGCTACTGTCATGCCAGGAAGCCAAGGGATCACAGTTGAGAGCTGCCTTTAACTAAAGAACTTTGCTAGGTGAAGTCACCTATTACTGAAGAGTAAGACACTGGGACCCCTCTCTCACCTTTTTCCACCATCAGACCTGCCATTTCTCACACAGCTGCATACAGGCACGATGCCTCATCTCAGTGTGCACTGGGAGATGTGTCCTGCTGGTGGAGCTTTCTACTGGCTGCCTGTTGTAAGGCCTCCCTACTGACTAACATCATAGCCCAGATCAAATCAAGGAGATTAGAATGCTAGTGTCTGGTCATTGCTTCTTTGAACTCCAGGAGGAGTTGATAAGTCTTACTCCAAGTTTGTTTGCTTGTTTTCTCCCAGGGTGAGGCTCTGAACATTCTAATAAGTGAATCCACATTAACACAACATTCTTCAACAGAAAAATGCATCTCTAGCTTCAATCCTTAAAGAGTTCAGAGATTGTCTGCTCTGAAAGAGAATTTAAATATCCCTCAATCTAACATCCATATACCAAGAAGGAACTGAAGCCAGAGAGGAGAACAGACTCCCCCACTGGTATATAACCTATTTTTGGCAAATAAGAGCCAGAGATATAAAGTTTTCAACTTGTCCAGCAAATCTCATATGACATTTCATATGACAGCAATTCTCCAGTCACTCATAATAAAATACCCCAGATCTTCATGCCCATCCCTACCAGAAAACAATCTTCTACTTGTTTTCCAGAAAGGTCTGAAATTCCCTTCATGAGGACAGAGTGGGACCCAGTCATTCAGCCATGCTAAACTTTGCCTTCTCAGGTGCTGTTCCTTCTTTCTTTCTTCTGTATGCAACTCTTTTTCCTGAATATCCCCCTACCTCTCACCACCTGGCTATCCACGGGTCACCTTCTCAGGGAATGCTGCTGTTCGATCTCTACCTAAATAGTACCACACACAGTCATTGACTACTCCATGTGCTTTTTCAATCTTCATGGTAATTGTTGAGAATTTGGATTCTTATTTGCTATATTGATTGGCTGTCTTCTCACAGGAAAGTGTAAGCTCCATGAGGTTCCTCTTCTGCTCCACTCTTTGTAGTAGCCTGGAGGACTGGATGGTACCGAGGCAGCACTCCGCTTCTCCCTACCTTGTACAGGAATGATTTGAGGCACAGAAACGTGGTTGAACTCTGGGCCTTATAGACATAAGAGAAATAGCCTGCACAGAATCAGAGGAAGGAGATGATCTTCTACCTGGAAACTACTGGCCAGTGACATCAGAATATTTCTGCTTAATGGCTACATTCTCTTTGTTATCCAAAAATCAAGCGGGGAAAGAAGCAATGTTGGGCCAACCCTTTTGACCATGTCATCTGATTTATTCAGGATCTGGTTAGTGGGACTGAGAGTGTTCCTCAGTGATAGAGTTTGTACTTAGTATGTGCAAGGCCCTGGGTTCCACCCCCAGAACCACCACCATAGAGGATTAGTAGTGACACATAAGTTTTAATGCTGCACACACACAGAGAAGGAAGTGTGACACACACTCCCAGGCTATGCTTGCCTCCTGCCTGTTAAAGAGTTCATCAAATGTTCTCAAACTAAAAATGGTACAATGTGATTAAGTTTCTCCAAGGAATCTACCTCCTGATGCAACCCAGAAGAACAGAGAGGCTGGTGTCCTTAAAAGAAATCAGAATCCAAAACCAATTATAAACGTCATATTTTACTAGAAATAATTGTTTATCCCAAGAACTAGCAAAGAGGTGTTGAAGGGAGACTTTTATATATCATCTGTTTTTTCATGCCAATGCATTTCCTCTGTATTAAAGGTATATCCAAGACATGAACATTTTCCACCTTGAAATTTTTAAGTCTTTCCTTCTGTAAGTAAAAAAGGAACCCACAATGCAGTTCATTTCTCATTGTGTCCTGTTCACGTCCAGCTATGACCGAGATTTTAGAAGGAAACAAATTCATACTCCAGTTTAATTTCCTTTTTTCCAGCGTGGTTCCAAGCTCAGCAGGTGCTCTCATAAACTGACAGGGTAGCATTGCACCTATTAGCACTCGTCAACCAAAAGCAGATTGTTCGGGTTTCAAAGAAATGCTTTTGGAATTGGATTTAGGTTGGTGAGAAAATAAATTAAGTCAGAAATAAATTCTTTGAGGCAAATTGCATATTGAAATGAACAGTTTGATGCACAATCCCCCCCAACCCCCTCAAAAAATAAAAAGACAGGAAGAAAGAAACGCAGACAAGGTCTAGCATGTCTAAGCTGTGAGAATTTCTTCAGTGGCTGCATCTGTGATCGCTTCACAAGGCGATGTCTACAGTCTGCGTTGTACAGACTGTGTGATTGGTGTTTGTGTGACATCTGTGGCTATATTTTTGGAGAAATTTCAAAGCCAATGATTTCCAGTTTTTAATCACCAGAGTATTTATGTTCTACCCTCACATAATTGTTCATGGTTCCACGTTTATTTTTTTATGGGAGACTGTGCAAAATGAAAATCAGAGTGAATTAGTAACTTGATCGTCTATCTGTTGAGGCTCCATGGCTCCTGCTACCTATTCTACAAGCCAGAAGGCAAAGCACTGACTTCACCATGCTGAAAAAACTGAACATAGGGCTTTTGTCGAGGATATGACACACCCTCTCCTAAAACAAAGGGAGCAGGAGCAGCTAAGGAGGGGAGGGGCCACACAGCCCCCAGCAAGTCCACAGTTCCTTACGCCCTCTGTTCAGAACCCAGAGTCAGGATGTGACCATGAGTACTGTGTGCACAAAGGAAGTCCCTGCAGAAAGTATCTTCACCCCTTTCTACTGAGAACAGGAGGAACGGTAACATCAGCAATGGATGAATAAGTGCACACTTGCCAAGGTGGTTTTCTCCAGCAAGTGGGCATGTACCATTAGGTAGCTAGAGGGTGGCAGCTCACCCATGGGCTCTCCAGCATTATGAATTTTTTTTAAATCAGGAGGTGGGGTTATTGTCCTTGGCTTTTTCATATGCTTTTGAATTTAGTTATTTCCAATCAAGCAATTGCAGCCACTACATCTGCATCTGAGAAGGCAGGGGATTTGCTCAGGGTCACACAGCTAGTTGGTGGCAGAGCTAGTCTTCACCAGATTCCTTTTGCTAGACCAAGGCACTGAGGTAAGGGGAATAAAAGAGAAAGCAAAGACTTGACTATTGAAGAGCTGCCAGAAATGGAGGAACTGGGAGAGAGAAGTGGCAGAGGATGCTTTGGGGATTCCTCCTCCCTCTCCAACCCTGGGCTTCACTCTCCCCAATCCTCCTTCTCTCTGAGCCCTGTCTGGGCAAGTCCTGAGCTCTTGGAATGCATCTCCACCTTCCTTATCTGGGAGTTAATCACTAAATAGCAGGTGGGGAAGCTTCTGTTTTTCATCTCTCTTGCTCTATCATCTCCTCTGTTTAACTCATTTCCTTAGGGCTATGAATTTCTGAATTTTAAACAGGAGACCACCTTGATTTGTCCACACCTGGAGTACCATTCCTTCTTTGTTTGGAGACTATAAAAAGGAACACAGAACATCAAGCAAAGGAGCTGTTGACTCTAGAGGGAAAAGGGAGATGTCAGCGTTTAAATGTGCCCGCACACTCTGCGAGGCACGTATGCATACACATATTTTATACCATGCATTCTTTCTTTCAGCTTCTATATTTCCCTGCTCAACTCCACTCCCAGCAAATGTCTCACAAGACAAAGGGTATTTACTGTGTGTCACTTCAGTTATCAACACTCCACACAAAGAGGTTGACAGAGGAAACAGGCGAAGTACATCTGCAGGCATCTTTGGGGTTGAAATAACAACCAAGGCTGCCTACGGGCTCTTACAGATTAGCTTACTCTTTGCTCTTACAAATGTTGGAAGCTGGCTCTTGAGAGAAGCTGTCATCAGCATGCCTGCCCCTGTGGGCATCAGGAAGTTGCTGCCTTCTTGAAAGTTAGGCTTCCTGTCCTCTCCATGGACTTTACATGTTGGGAAGAATTTTGGGAAGTCAGTTCATCTAGGCTCTGCCATCATTCGTCTATAGCCAGAGCCCAGTGTTTGTGGTCTATTGAACACAAAGTTCTCAGTGATGAACATGGCACAAAATACTGCACCCACAATGTAAATGTAAATCCATGGTTTCCAATCCATGGGTCCCTGGACCTTGTGGGAGCACCGTATTTCCACAGAGATTCACTAAACCACATGATGCACATGCATAGAATCTAACATGCAATGTATTTATTCCTTCATTCTGCATATGCCCTCGGTGTGCCACAGCTATGCTAGGTGTTGAACGTGCAACAGACAGCACACAGGTCAAATGGGTTCTGCCCTCCAAAGCTTCCAGTTCTGTGGTGAAGACGGGCATAGAGGGCTACAGAACCACAGGGTGAGAGAGATAGCCCCACCTCCACCCTGGACATGGGCGAGGCCGGCAGCACAGGCTTGTGGTTGATTCTGGTATGCTACAGAATGGCAAGCCTGGAGCCACAGGACATGACTTGTTGCTCGATTAGACATGCCAGATAATCTCCTGAAACAGAGAAATAAAGCAAAGATTAAATAGATAGATTTAACTGTCAAAATTGTGAATGCAGAAAATAACCCAGAAAATATAAGAGTAGCCATATTTGAGCAGGGACCAGGGCAAGATAATGTACAAGAAAACCTGTTAACCATAAGATCCTACTGAAATCCAAATGTTCTACCAGATCACAACTCCAGATGGGGTTTTCAGTGTGTATATTTAAGGGTATAAATACAGGGAAGCACTGGGGGTGTAGCTCAGTGGTAGAGTACTTACCTAGCACAGCACCATGAAAGGAAGGAAGGAAGGAAGGGAGGGAGAGAAGGAGGAACAGAGGAAGGAAGGGAAAGAAAGAAAAGAGAAAGAAGGAAGGAAGGAAAGAAAGAAAGAAAGAAAGAAAGAAAGAAAGAAAGAAAGAAAGAAAGAGAAAGAAAGAAAGAAAGAAGAGGAGAGGAGAGGGGAGTGGGGAAGGGAGGTAAGGAAAGATAATTACAGGGATATTCTTAGTATGAATTCTGTGATGGGGACCAAGCCTGCCAATACCAGTATGATGTAGTCCTTCAGCTGTCTTCCTTAAGTAAGGGAAAGGTAGCTGGGATACTCATTTAGAAGATGACTAAGCAGCATTTTCAACATTGTGGCAATGGGCAGAATAGTAGCCAGGGATGTAGGTTGGTGTGCACAAAAGACTGAGGCAGGGTCAGGAGACAGGGTTCTCTCCTTTATCCATGTCTAATTCATTATTGCCTTCAGCACATGACTTCTCTCTTATCTTCAACCTAGTTTCCTAATCTGTGAGAAGACAAAGGTTACTTCCAGCTCCTGGTCCTAGGATCTTAGGTCCAATACCAGAAGTGGTCTCTTCCAAAGCTCCCCCCCATCTATCTGGTCCGAGTTACCCTTCCTACTAAGTTTTCCCAGCAGGATGGGAACTCCATTTACTTGTATTAGGCCTGTGCTATGGGGTAAAGTATTTGCTGGAAGACCCCAAGAGTCTTTAGGAGATGACCTGTTAAAAGAAGGAACAAGAAGGCAAATGGTGAGACCTAGTTTAGAGTATCCTTTAGGAAGCAGTTCTGTTTTCTTAGTAATTAGTACCTTAGATGCAGAACCGTTGATCTCTCAGTCTGTCCTTCATCCCCACTGCCCCCATGGTCACTAAAGGAAAAAGGAGCCAGTAGATCTTCAGCACGGGTAGACCACACCCACTTTCAGGAATGCTCTGTCGCTGAGCTAATGCCTTTATTTGCTTGCAGCTGAACTTTTCGTGCACATAACTGCTGCCTCATTCTGACTCACTGGGCCTTGCTGTGGCAGCAGCCCAGGACCATCATTCCTGGAGACCTCTGACCTGCTTTCTCCAAAGTGCCAAGAGGCAGCCGTGAAGCACCGTGGGACACATTGACTTTCTCTCTGTGGTTCCAAAGCCTTCAGCTCTGCTCTGGATCCTCAGAAGCTGCAGAATGGCAGTTCCAGTCAGGGTTTCCTGGGTTCTGATAATTCCGCCAGTGATTTTAAAAGAGGGACACCTGGGAGCTTAGGGTCCCCAAAAGGCCAAAACACACTGTGCTACCCAGAATTAGCCAGCTCGGAAACAGAGAGGTGGGAAGGGTGCTTGCACCCTGAACTCAGACCAACCCATCCTGACCAGCCCTAGCACTGGGCACAGTGCCCTCTAGCGCAGAGCTGCTGAGTCCCCCATCCCAGGCTGTATTTCATCCCATCACTCATGTTGTCTTCTTCCCTCCACAGCCTCTCTCCACTAAGCTAACTCCTACTTCTGATACTGAGCCCAAGCCACACATCCTCCAGGAAGTCTTCGCTCGCTCTCTGCAACTACAGTAGATTCCTCTTGTGATGCTGCCCTAATGTCCTCTGAACAATCAGGGCTCATCCCACATTGCTGCCTAATGCCCTGACATCCTCACCTAGACTGTGAACTTCTTGTGGCCCAGAACCTGCTTACTGTACCCATCCCTTTTCCTCTCCAAAACCTAAGCTGTGTGTGTTCAGGGTGCGGATAAATGATCTGGATCATCCACTTCTTAATGGCATGCTCTGGGCAACTTACTGTACTCTCTGAGCCTCATTTTTCTCATCTGTAGCTTGGAGAGAACCATCCATATTTTAATGGGCTGTTGTTCGTATTGTTCCACAACGCTGACCCACGAGCACAGAAAGCTAATGCACCCAGAGCTGTGGATCTGCACAAGGCAGTGTGAAAAAGAAAAGAAAAGAAGCAAGATCATATTTCAGAGCAACAAAATCTGCTCTGTCAACTGCAGTCAGTTTGCAGAATCTTTTCTCTGAAGATTATTGTTCTAATGGGCAGCTTCCTCACTGCAAGAGAACCAGGAACTCTCCCGCTCTCCTTTCCCCTCCCCTCTTATCCCTCTTCCCTCTCTCCTGATGGGCGTGGAACCCCAGGGCCTCGTGCATGCTAGGCAAACACTCTGCCACTGAGCTGCATCCCAGCCTTCTTTTCTTTTTTTAAAGAAGAAACATAAGCAAACCATTCTTCAATGTTTTCCTGGGAACCCAGCCTCTCTAGCTAGGTAGATTGATTAATGTAGTTACTCTTATTATTTCTCCCACTGACCCCACAATCCTGGACTCCCTCCCAATTTAAATAGGTCACTCAGGTTTACCCGGAGAGTTTCTGGTGGGTTGTCCATACATTTTTGGGAGGAAAAGAGCAGCAATACTCTGAGTTTCCTAGACACTCTTGACACTTGAAAGGTTGGCTGGATATGTCCGATAAAGTTTTAAATGCTGAAAATGGGAACAGAGGCCCAGATTACACGCAGACCAGGTAATCACGTTGTTGCTACATGCTGGTGGTCCAAACCTGCAAAACGTCACACCAGGACTGCCCTCACACATCCCCAGACAAACACACACACACACACATGCACACACACACACATATGGATACCATTCCCAATACCATTCTGCTCACCTCTCTAGGATCATCCAGGACTCTCCCTGACAAATGTCCCCAGATTCTCTGGTGAACAAGGCTACATGAGATCTCATGAGCCTACCCTGACACATCCAGGGTTTGTTTATTCCACAATCATTTGCTGGGCAAGAGTGCCAGCCCCTGTGCAAGGCACAGCCTTCTAAAACATGCTTGAGGGCTGGGGATTTAGCTCAGGGCTCAAGCGCTTGCCTGGTAAATGCAAGGTTGTGAGTTCAATCCCCAGTACCAAAAAAAAAAAAAAAAAAAAAAAAAAAAAACCATGCTTGACAGCCTTCCTCCCCCAACCACCCACAGAGGACAAAGCGACTCAGGCAAGCATGCTGAGTAGAGTTTGGCTCAGAGACATTACCAAGCCATGCTGTGCTTCACACAGATCATTAGCTTTCTGTTCATGCTGCTGGGACGCACACGGGGAGTGACTGTAGCACCACATCCAGTGAGCCCAAACCCAGGCATCAGCCACAGGAGCAGAATATCAGGGTTCAGCAGGGAACTGAGGGGGCAAGCAGGGCCAGCGATGAGCAAGAACAGAGACAAGGAGGGGTTTCCTCCAGAAGACCTGCACTTTTCAACTCGACCATGATCAGAGAGCCAGAAAGCACTCGTCCCACTTTCCCAGGCTCACCTCCCAGGGTCCCTGGGATCTGAGCAGTGGAGACAGGGAGCTCCTTACAGGGGAACTGATGGAGAGCAATGTGGGGCCTGGTCTGGGCTGCAGTAGAGCTTGCAAAGCACAAAGGCAGTGTGTGACACCATGCTGGTGGATACATGTTCTCATGCATTTGTTCAGACTCGAGGAATGTGCAAAGCCAAGAGCCAGACCTAAGGGAAGCTCCAGGTTTTAGATGATAAGGGTGTGTCCGTGTGACTCACCAGCTGCAGCAGGCAGGCCACGGGGTATGGGGGTGCTGGTGATGGAAGAGGCTGAAGGAGCAGGCAGAAAACCTCCGTACACTCCATTCAATATTGCATTCTCCAAAATGAAGTCTCTGAAAATAAAAATAATTATACAATTACCACATCTTTACAAACTCTTCTGCAACCCTCCCGGGGAATGGTCAGTCCACACCCCATCCCCTTGAATCTGAGTAGCCTCTGACTTGCTTGCAATCAAGTGAATGCGGCACAAGTGATGCTCTTACTCTGAAAGCAAGCGGGGAAGATCGTGAAACTCTGTCTTGTTTCTGGGCCTCTAGTCCACGGAGCTCTGAACCCAAGGCCATTGGGCCAGAAATCTGACTGCCCAAGGCTGCCATGCTATGCGGTAACTCAGGAAATGAGTTGATTCCTGTGGATACGCTGGCTGACAGCCACCACTGAGGCCCCAGCCTGGAGCCAGGATCACCTGCCAGACTTGTGAACGGTCTGACCCCTGAAGACCCCAGCCTCCCATAAACTCAAATACCCTAAACTTCGATTTTTCCAGCCCAAGGCTGCAGGAGTTGTGGAGCTGTCCATGCCATGCCCATTTCAAACCTCTGACCTACACTATGTGAATCCAAGGAGAGACTGCTTTGTGGCCCAAGCACAGATGATCTACAATGACTGGTCAGACTTCCAACAGCCAGTGACTCCAGGAGGGAGAACAAATAGTAGGAGAAAGGAAAACAGAATGACAGGTCAGAGGGTGGCACTACAGAAGATGTACGGGAACCTGAATGAGTCAGTTACACACTGCTTTCTTTTTGTTTGTTCTGTTTTATTTGACCCAGGGTCTTACTATGTAGCCCAGGTTGGCCTTAAACAGTAATCCTGCTGCCTCAGCCCCCCAAGTACTGGTATTACATGTATGTGCCACCATGCTCAGCCTCCATTTTCTTTTTGGGGTTGTAGTTGCATTTCACACTTGATCCCTGAATTCTGGTGGAACAGTGGCCCCTCCCTTCTCGCTACCCCACTGCAGGAGGAGGGAAGCCTCCCACTGGCCCACAGCACCCTGGGGTTGGAAGCAGAATGATTTCACAGTGGGATATCTGTCTATTTCAAGCTGGCTCCCTGGAGAACCACTGCCTACCAAAGGCCTGATTTGAAAGCTTGTATCAGGAGCTGGCTCTTCCCAGCAGGGGAGAGAGGTCACTCTCTGGTGATTCGGCCTGCACAGGCCAGGTATTTCTGCCACTTCTTCCCCCCAAGCTTCTGTGAGTGCTACAGGAGGTGAAAAGAACTGTTTCTCCCTCAAAGGGATACCAGAAATTTCCCTGAAATTGTTGATGGTTCTCACCCTTTTGGGATGAGACCCTAATCATACTGGGAATACTGATTTAATCCCTGCTTCTGAGACAGCTGCTTCAAGAGCACTGTAAGAATGTCTTCTCTTTCTTGGTGCTGTGCCTTCCACCTGACCTCTAGGAATGTTTTAAGAAATCATGGACACCCCTATTCTTGAAGACCAGGGAAGTTGCTTTCAACAGGTTCCTGCCAGGGATCCAGGAACTCACCTTGCGCAGGGCACAGGATGGGGGCATCAAGGACCCCTGATGGCCTTGGAGGAAGGCAGCTGTATTCCATACATTCCATGGAGAAGTGGGGAAGGTGCCCATGAATTGGGGGGTGAGGGGACCATGTTGAGCTGCCCCTCAGACCCTGCTTTGGTTTTCCAGACAGCTCTGTCTTTCCAGGACCCGCACACTGCCAGGCATTCTTCTCATCTGCTTTGGTGTGCTCTGATTTCAATCTCCTCCTTCAACTTGGTGAATCAGTTACAGATGGTTTGAATGAGAAGAGGCTTTAGAAATCACCTGGTTCAATTCTCAGGAAAGGAAAGTATGCCACAGTGTAAGGACTAGCACTCAGTACCCCGGCTCCCAAGCCAAGAGCTTTGCTCTGGACTGTCTGATTGCTTCCTGGAGAAGACACATGAATTCATAGAATCTGCTAGAGGTCAGCAACCACAGGACTTCTAAAGCCACAGGTCTTGAAATCAAAGATTCAGGTTATTTTAGAGTTTAAGACTTTACCAACCATCACTCTCTCCTCTTTTCATTCTCTTCCAACCCTGGCTGCCTTCATGTCCGCTTTTCTGTTTCTTTGGCTACAGGAAATGTTAACATGGCCAAGCTACCATATAGACTATTTCCTGTACTTCAAAGACAGTACTTGGCTATAACAATAAACCTCAGTTTTGGTCAATGTGGTTGTTAGGGTTTATACATTGTGTCAACTTGAGAAGTCTAGCAGCTTAATTAAGTAAGGCAGCAGCTCTACATCCTGGGGTGTAGAGCATAAGCATTTACCTGGCCATTGTGTCAATTTGAGAAGGCCAAAATTTTAGTTGAGAGACTCAGCAGGGAGCCAGGGTTCTTACTTTGTAAACATCCTCATCCTGTGCAAAGAAAGGCAAGGATGTTTGTGAATGCTACACCCACCCTGTGTGTGGGGGAGTGTCCTGTGTACTATATAAAGGAGGAGAAGAGGCTTGCTCTTGCCCCTTTTTACTTTGGCTGCTTTTGTTCAGTTGCTGCCTTGAAGTGCTGTCCCCGTGCCATGCCACCCTGCCTTGGAGCCAGCTGATTGTGGACTGAAACCTCCAAAAACTGTAAGCTAAATAAACCTTTCCTTCCCTATTTTGGGGTGTCAGGTGTTTTGTCTCAGCAACGAGTAAAGAGTAACCAAGGCAGTGGTGAAAGGAGGTTTCCAATAAACCCTATCCCACAATCACATTTTGGAACATGCAAGACATGGAAAGCATAGTTATTTGCAGAATGGAGATACTACTTCAACATAAATATTTGAGTAGTGAGAAGTTGTTCTATGTTATAGCTGTTTGTGTAAATATCTGTTTTGCCTACTGGAACTGACTTTTTAAGAATTTATATTATGTATTTTTCAATTCTCCATTCCTCATGACTCCAAACGTAGTGCTTTCCAACCCATCGTCACTTTCCAACAGGATAGCCCAACTTTATGCTCATAGTTGAGAGAGCAGAGCTCCAACAAGCAAGTAAAAACACGCAGAGCCCTTTGAGGTTGAGGTTCAGAACCAGCACTTAGACCACACTTCATTGGCCAAAGCAAGTTACAAGGTCAGATCCAAATTCAAGGACTAAGGAAATCAACTCCGGCTCTCAGCAGAGGGAGCAACAAAGTCATGTTTCAATGGACTGAAAGACTATGGTCAGTTTCACAATCCTTCTACCACATAAGTCCGATTTAATACAAAAAAACTATTGAAAATGATATAAAAGTAGATTTTGATGATGGTGGCACAGTTATAAATTTACTAAAAAAATCACTGAACTATCATTTTGCAATGACTGGACTTTATAAAATACAAATTATCCCTTATAAAGCTATTGGTGGACAAAACATGAAAACAGTATTTTTAATTTACTGGCAATCATTCAACAATTACACCATTGTCCAAATCTTCATTTAAACTTAGGTAATAGCTTGACACTCAATCATCTTGCCATTAATATGTATATCTATCTATCTATCTATATATATATATATATATATATCATAAGTAAAAGATTAGATTCTCAGAATCAGAGAGTCTAAGAACTACAGAGAGATTTTACATATGACTTCATCCATTGCTCTTGCAAGCAGCTAAATGTGTTAGCCACTACAGCAAGTATACAAATCCTCTTCTGAAGCTGAAAAACAGAAACAGCTCCACAGGAAACTGAGCCAGGTAAAAATACACTTCATCTTCTCATGCTTTGGGCATTTGGGGGATTAATGCTAGAAAGAACTTGAACCACTGCTATTTCCAGAACCAGGAACTGAGAATGAAAATGACTCACTGAAAATAATCCTCAGTAGCCAGAGTGCCTAAATGTGATCAGATTCTGGAATTAACAGCATTAGCATTTTCCTTCTGTTTTCTCACCCAGAGTCCAGACCTAAATGTCCCCTTTTGGGCTTACAGTGGTCGCATTCAAATTAAAATTCTTCCTTCGTGAGTTAAAATCTTCAACATGAAGACTCTAGGAAGAAGACTGGCTTTTAAGAGATGGATACATACAACAGGATTCTTCTCTTGGGAACATTAAGCAGTCCATGAGGATAAGCACATGGAAGGGGCCTAGTTTGAGCCTATAATTTGGACTTGTTTATGGTGGAAAAAAAAGAGTGAAATCGGAGGAGATGCATCCGAGCTCTCCATAAACAGAGCTTTGAAGAGCAAATTGAGCAGCTTTCCTCAATCACACACAGACCACATCAAAGCTGCCTGAGGAGAATCACTCCCAGATGTCAGGCAGGGTCAGGCAAACGTTATCAAATGCTCTTTCAAGATCTTATAAAATAGAATTAGAGGCAGAAAAGGCATAAGGAGTGCCACAAATAAGATCACCAGAAAGGGGGCAAACAAGGCAGAGGATGAGATGCAGGACAGAGCAGAGGTTGAAGGAAGAGAAGACGGAAGACCAGGGAAAGGAGGACACAACGGGATTATCAATAGTGGCAGACAGCAAAAGGTAGAAGCAGAAAGGATGGTGGAGCAAAACAAAACCAAAGTAAATCAACAGAAGAGGCACGGAAAGGAAGAATCAGAGCAAGGCACAAGGAAACAGCTTTTCCAGGGGAGAGGAGACCAGGGTGGCAGCCATCTGCCCAAGAATTCGTAGTGCACAGGAAATTGTACTGGAAATCAGTTGGAACAGGGGAGCATCCACACATCTCTGTAAAAGAGGGTGGAGTGGAGGGCAAACAAAAGCACTCTCCAACCATCTCCCCAGCTCATGTTTATTTCCCGTGAAGTGTTGTTTGATCGCCCCAGTTCACTCACTCAGGCCCTGAAACGCGCAGGCAGCACAGACATAGAAACCAGCCTGATGTCCTCCCAAACCCCACTGGGGTGATTTCGTCTTCTATTACAACCAAGCCCAGGCAGTAAAGTATCAACTCAAGCTATAAATCTGGCTTCTTCATAGATTGAATTCAATTTTCCAACTAATTAGAGGAAAACAGACTCAATTATGGGTCAAACTGAGCAAATTTCCCTGTCTCTGAAAAGGACCTGGCTCTGTCTAATCAAGAGGTAAGGGCAGTGGAGTACTGGGGTGCTCCAGGTGCAGGCTGAGAGGGTTCGGGGGCGGTCACCAGGTATGTTCATGCTGGGGGGATATGCGGAATGGGAGGCGGAAGGGCTTTCTCCAAAACACTGTGTTAAGTGTTTTTCCTATAGAGATATGTCTGAGATAACAATCAGGAAGAGACAGGGTCTTAGAGCCAGCCTCACTATTGGCTCATCTCACGTGTTGTTCAAAAACAAGGAGAGACGCTAGGAGCAATTTAATACCTGCTCTCAGTACTTATTTGAGGGCTCAGATTGGAGCTGAGAGGATGCTAACTATAGCTACACTTTATCGAGCCAATCATTTTTATGTGTATCAATTTACTTAGTCCTCACAACACCCTATCAGGAAGGCGTTTTTCTCACCCTTGTTTCCACTTTACTGTGGAAGGAACAAAGGCTCCAAGGAGTTAAATGAGCAGCCCAAAGTCACAGAGCAACCAGGTGGCCAAGCAGACCTGGAATGGACCCAGGGTGTTCTCAGATGCCACACAGCCCTCTCGGTTCAGCAGCTGGGGGAAGTTACAAAAGAGCACAGTGGCCCTTGCCACCTGCAAGCAGTGAGCCAGATGGCAGGAAGGTGAGGGTCCTGGTGCAGAAACTCACAACAGTTCAGCGCTACCGGGAAGGCAGCAGGTACTTGAGTAGCATACTAACAGTCACGTCGCACAGATAAGGCCAATTTACCATGTGAAATACATTTTGAGCTTTGAGATAGATGGAGCAGTCCTTTGCCAAGACAGAAGGAAGTATTATGGGCAGCAACAAGTTGAAGGAGCTCTCTCAACTTTTGGATGTCCCTTTATGAAAGCAAAAGACCAGAAAATTATCTATAATTACTGAGCCATCAACACTTAATTACAGCATCTCTGGCATGGGCCAACATGCCAAGTGACTCTGCAGCATTAATGATTGTCCTGAGGCTCTCCTTTCACCCCCAGCTCTGCCAGGTCTACTCAGGCACAAGCAGCCCTCCTAGCCCACCCCGGACAGCAGAGTGTCAGAGCTTCCAGACCTGTGTGCAGATCTTGTCTCTGCCACTTACTACCTGGTAGCTTGAGACACTTTACTCAACTTCTCTGAGCCAGTTTCTTCCTCTGGAAGACAGAGGCTATAAAAATACCTTAATACCAGGTGGTGTTAGGATAAAATTAAAAGATGACTGTGTAACAATTAGGACAATGTCTACCATATAATAAGCACTCTTTAAAAAAAAAAAAAGCTAGTATTATTATATTTTTCTACCCCTTCATCTTATTGGAAGCCCAAAAGAGGAAAAGGCAAACCAAGTGAAATTGCTTACATAAAAGCCAGATAGAGCCTGGCTATTCCACCAAAAGCAGTAATTATAAAGCTGCTTCAGAGCACAGAGTTCCAAGAATAGAATACACATTTGGAACAAGTTCATTAAAAAATTGCTTACTCATAAAAGCAACTATCGTTACAGCCTGACAAATGGAAGACACAGCCCAGATAAATAAGAAGCCAGTGGTAAACAAGCCAACTACACTGAGTCTCTTGATTTCTCTCTCCCCATCCTTCAACTGTTTCTTAAGCTTTTATGGGGTTATAATGACAACTTCTGGCTGGTTTTATGTGCTGTTTACTCTGAATTTTCCCCAAACTCCACACCCAGGGATGAGCCTGCAGGCTTCTCTGCTTGCTGTCTGGAATGGAACGAAGCCCTGGGCACCCAGCCAGGCTGGCGCTCACCTCTTTGCCCAGTGGATCAGCTGGATGCTCTCCACCCTTCACAGCCCATCCGCAGCCCCTCGGCACCTCTACTCCTGTGCCTTACTGGTCTATCCAAGAAGAGTGCCCTCCTGGCCAAGCTGTGCGCTACTCCCTGCCCCAGCCAAGCAAACCACCTTCTTTGTAGTAGAATGAGTTATGGACATGAAGTCAGGAGACTACAGTAATAACAATGCCCAACACTTACTAGCTGACCATTATCACCTAACCACCCTACTGTTGCTGCCCATGAAGTGGCTACCTCGTGGAGTTCCTGTGGTGACTGCACATGTTCATAGAGATGAGCCTGGCCTACAGGGTCCAGTGCACAGGGTAGAGGCTGCGGTTACGGGTGATGATGACTAAGCACCCCTCTCTGAGCTGTCTGCAGCCCCAGGGTGGGGTGGCAATGAGAGGGAGGGTGCTCACCAGTTCACGCCCAGAGTTTTGACCCATGATGCACAGGAAATGGCTTCCAAAGCATTTCGGAGAACAGAAGGGACCTGCAGAAATGGGGTGGGGTAAGCCCGGGTGCTGTGCCCTCCTCTCACTCAGCCCCATGCCTGCCCTGCCCTGCACCCTGAGAAAGGAAGAACTTAGTGCTTTTCCACAGCCTGAAGCTAAACCAGCCTGTGCTGACAGTTACCAACAGCCGAGGTAAATCTTACAGCTGCTTACCTCTGAAAGTGGATTGTCTCTGTGCTCACATACCTCCCTTCTACCCACTCCCTGCCTACTTGACTACTGGTTTTAGGGGCAGTTAAATCAAAAACAGTGTGTCATGTAGTTACACAAGCCAATTAACCAGTTTGGGCGTTGAAGGTTTTTTTTTTTTTTAATCTATTTTGTAAACAGGGGACTAAGCACTAAGTAATAGATTTGGGGAGCCAAATCTTTCCAAAGCAAAATTTCCTCATGAATTCAGCTTTCCATGTATGTGTGTGGGGGTGGGGGACATTGTGCCTGGAGATAGCAAATGACGGCCTTGGAATTCAAATATGCAAAAGCTAAGTTCTAGAAATGCTTATCAAATGGCCACTGCGTGCAAAATAAACCAAATTAAAAGATGTGCTAGTCACTGAGATACCAAGATAAGGAGCCTCGAGCAGCATAGGCAAGCCATGTCTAAGCCAAGATATGCTGGGGACCCTTCCTGGCCACCTTTCCTGACTTAACCACAGGCCACGTGTTTAATTAAAGTCTTCATTCCCCCCCACGCTGCTGCAAACCATCACCTTGATCAGAAGATAATGGTCAGTTCCTCTAATTTAACTGTATGCTCCTTGGAGGAATAAGAACAGTTTCTTAATCATTATTTTCCTCCAGCACTGGGCACAGGGCCTGCCTACCTGTAAACTTCACTCTGCAGCAGTTCAGTGAGCCTGGCTCCAGTGACATTCAACCTATGAGGCAACCCCTTTAAGCTTTAGTTTCTTCCTCTGTAAAATGGAGACATTTCTGACTTTTTGAAGTTTGGAAGGAGGAACAGAGAAAAGAAAGAGCCACGAAGGTGATGGTGGCCAGTCACATAGTAGGACACCAGTGCACCATGGGAGTGCATATTGCTATCTTAGTTACTTTCACATTACTGGGACAAAATCCCCAACACCCACAACTTGAAGGATGAGAGGTTTCTTTTGGTCCACAGTTTGTAGAGGATTCAGTCCACAATCAGCTGATGCTAAGGCAGAAACAGCATGGCGGAAGGCCCTGGGTGGAAGAAAGCTGCTTACCTCACAGTGGCCAGGAAGCAAACACAGAAGGGGGGTAGACACACCCTTCCCGTTCACACCCCCAATGACCCACCACTAACCAGGCCTCGCCTCCCAACAGCAAGGCAGATATAGCACCTTCATGTTCCACTCGCCTTCCACACATCCAAATTTGGGGAATCTAAACCATAACAATTATTCAGAATTACCCCTCAGTGACCCACCCAGGGGAGCCCAGTGACATCTGAGTGAAGACAGGGGTAATGGGATGTGCACAGTCAGACTGTCCAGCTGAAAGAGAAGGAAAAGACTCCAGTGAATTTTCTCCCCATCTTGATAAAATAATATGCTCCAAGCTTAAGACCTTTTCCCTCCTGTCTGCTGCCCGAAACTCATTTCTCCAACTGCGATCTAAACCACCATAAATCCCATCAGGGGTCAAAATGGCTGACACAATTTTAACTACAAGGGAGCCCAGCATAAATGGTGTCATTATTATCCCCAAGGGCTGCTCTCCGCCTTTTCTAGGGGACAAAAGTAAAAGTCGTATTTTTTTAGCCAAGAAATATACAATATTTTAGAACTTCTGAGGGACAGATTCAAGGACTCAAAAACACAAAAGTTGTCAAAGGTATGACCGTACTTAAAAGTGAACACTCTGTCTTTATCTCCTTACTGCTATCCTGCCCAAAAACCTAGAGACACTGTTTCTAAATAAAGTGGGCCCTGCCTCAGTCTACCTTGACACCCAGTCCTCCTCTTCACTCTGGAAGCAGATATCTCCTAGAGATCCACTACCCACAGCAACTGCAGGCCTTCCAGTTGAGTGCCACGGCACCCAGCTAGACTCCCTCACTGCCGTCACCAGCCCCAAACTGAGGGATCCCCAGGCTACCTGAACTTCTGATCAACTGAGTGCAAATTCCAGCATTCCTGCAGGCCCCACAAGTTCAATAACTCACTAGAATGACTGAAAAAAACTGCAAGTGCTGTGCTTATCATTAAAGATGTATCATAAAGGATATAAATCAGGGCCAGCCTAGTGGAAAAGGCACAGGGCGAGGTCCAGAAGAGACCTCAAGGTGGAGCTTCTCCCTCGCTTCCCAGCACATTGATGCGCTCAGCAGCCAGGAATACATGGAGCTTGGAGGTCCGGAGTTTTGCCTGGGGTTTTGTCATGTAGGCATCTCTGATCAAGTCCCTGGTCATGTGGTTAAACTCAGTCCCAAACTCCCTTACCTCTTAGAAGTTGAGCTCTTATAGCTCAAAACCTCAACTTTCTGATCACAGTGTGACTGGCCACATCCTGACACTATTTAGGGACTCACTAGACAGCACCTCATTAGAATAACTCGGGCATGTCCCAAGGGCTCACCATGGATGATAAAGAAAATCTTAGCACTCAGGAAATTTCAATGGTTTGTTGAGCAGCTCCATCACAGGAGCCCAGGTCAGACACAAATATAGTTGGGATCTGTGAATTCTTCACCACATGGATTAAAAACTCTGTAGCTGTCCAGGGACTCTATATAAAATGGCATAGTACTTTTATATAACTTGCACATATATTCCTGTATTCCATAAATTTTGAATCTTCCCTGCATTATAATATAACATAAATTCTATGTAAATACTTGTTATGTTGTGTTGTTTAGGGAATGACAAGAAAATGTCCATACAGATCTAGCATACTCGCGGTCTTGTTTTATTTTGTCTGAATATTTTGATTCATGATTGTTTGAATCCATCATGGATAACCAACTGCACTTTATCATACAATAGGAGGAAGTTTCTAGTCTTCTAGATACTGACATCTAGACCTAGTGCTGGTTTACCTCTTGCCAACTTCAGCATGACAAACTCTTCCTTGGCAGTTTCTTAGCCTCTTCATCTTTGGGTAACATTGTGACTGGCCAATCACATTTTTCTCCGTTCCCCATCACAAAATTTGCATCCTACCCACCCTGGCCCAATCTTAGTCTTCCCAAACATGTCAAAGAACACTGAGATGACTTCAGGAGCAAATAAAAAAGGACAAAATGTACTCTAAGAATGAACAGAGAAAGGGAATCTAAAGAGGTAGAGAAATCCAGCACTGTCTGTTGGTCACAGAGGCCTGGGAAAAGAGTCTTTTGATATGTAGGGAAAACCTAACTAGGGCACCTACTGCCAAGAGGTCAAGAAAGATAATGGCTTACAAGTTGCTATTGGATTTGGCAATAAGATAGCCATCAATGACCTCATCAAGGACAATTTCTGTCAGTAGAATGATAAAGGCAGAAGCCAGGTATCTGAGGGTAGAATAGAAAATGAGAAATAGCATAGATAGATAGATAGATAGATAGATAGATAGATAGATAGCTGAAAGGGGCCATGGCACCAGAAAGGAACTGGATATTCAGCAGCGTGGAAACCTTGAGTATGTTCACATGTGTCTAGGAAGAGATGGAAAGAGAGAAGGACAAAGTGAATATGCAGAGAAGAGAGGGAAAATTGATTTATCCAGGCTGCTAAGGAGCTGGGAAAGAAAAGTTGCAGAGGGTAAGAGGAGGGATAAATGTAGACAGGGCTAGGCTCTCATCCATAATATTGAAGTGAAGGAGGGAAGCCTGCAGGCCAGCAGAGGTTTCTGTGCGATTGGTGAGCAGTGAGCTAAGAGGAGAAGATGCTCCCATCTATGGTTTCTACTTGTCTGTGAAGAAAAAAGCAATATCAAACGCCTACCTTCTCAAAGTCAAACATTAGAGAGATGAGGATAATGGCAAAGGCGTGAGAATCTAGTCTAGAGAACAAGAGAAAGCCAGCTCACAACCCCCCAACCTGCCTTCCACAGTCCAGGGCAGCAGTGAGCAGCAGCAGAGCCCGGGAGCAAGGTATATGTAGGGAAAGTAATCTACCGAGCTAGCATCTCTGTGACACACAGCAAGACTGGCAGAGAAGGCAGGCAGTTAAACAGCTCTGGGTTGAGTTTGCCAGCCAAGTATGAAAGAAAGCCGATGAGCAGCACTATCGACAAGACAGAAGCTGAAGTCAAATGAAGCAGGAGAAGACTCAAGGAGGAGGCTTATGGAGATGAAGAAAGCAGAGAGACAAAGGGTCTGAAGTCCCAACTTACAAAACAGAAATTATGTGAATCATTGAGTAAAAGTGGAAAGACACATGCCTTGGGAGATGCCGAGGTCCAGGGTGGACCATGTATACATGTGATCCAGCTAAGGGGATGCAAAGGGGAGGAGTCAGAAGAGGCAGGAAGAGGAAGTCTAGTTATCATGGGGTGTCCTTGTGAATACTAAGGGGTTCATGACTGAGCAGGAATTGCCAGATGAGGACAAGAAAATCATAAGTCAGGAGCCTGTGGCCAAGTCAGCCCAATAGCTAAGTTTGATTTGACGGGCACAGTGACTTTGGCCTATTTGTTTCATGGTGGATTTCTATGTAAACCAGAAAAAGTTCATATGAAAATTTGTATCCTTTGGAAGGCTGCTCTTAAAAACTATGAAGAATATATAGAAACATGGGGTTTATCTCCCACCATCTGAGGTCCCAGTTCCCCACTGCCCGCCCCCCCAGAGTTTGCTTCACTCACAGAAGGGTCAAAGCAGTGAACCAGACTGAATCTCTAGTCTTCTGCTTCCTCCATCTGTCCACAGATCCCAGAGTCTCAGTAGGAGGAACCTCAGCTGGACTACACATGCATTATCCTCTTTATATCATCCCTCCAGCAATAAATTATGTCATTAGGGTCCCACAAGGCCCTCACCCTCAAGAAAGAGGAATAGAAAGGGAAGATGCCAAAAAACGCTAAAAGTCCATTTCAACATTTCCACAAAGCTGCTCAAGAATCAGGAACAAGATGAAGAAACCCATCCACCACCTCTTGCCTCACCCTATGGACTCTGGTCCCCATTACACTAAAACTCCTGGTGACACACTTCTGCTTGCAGAGTATGTGTGAAGGAGACTTTTGCAACTAGCCACAAGAAGCTGACTGCCTCATCCGAGGACCATTTTCAAACCCATCATGTATTTCAGGCTCCAAAAAACCAACCTTCAAAATTTGGAACAGAGCTAATCAGTAGGGTAAAGACCATGTACATTTTAAATCAGATCTCAGAAAACAAAGACTCAGCTTGCTTTGTCCTGGGGCACTATCAATCAAGGCGTATCCATTTCTCTGTCACAGCTCCTTTCTTTTTACACAGAGCTTCTTGCCCACCCTTCCCTGGAATTCACACAGGCTCCTCCTCGTGTGTTTTGGGAGATGTGAAGACCTCATGGCTTGTGGACTTCACTGTAGACCTTGACCCCTAACTGGGGGACCCGTTGGGACAAGTGGTACAAACTTACGAATTAACATGAAGATAATGCCAGTCTGTCAGTTCCTTGTTTTACAAAACTGGAAACCATTCCGGACTCTTAATACTTTGGATTCAATCTTCAACAAATTCAAAGAGATCTGTCATCTTGCTATGGCTTCCCATTCTGATTTCCAGCTGTAGATTTTCTTTCTTTTTTGCCTTTTTTCTGTTCTCTCCTTGTCAAGAAAGAGCAATAAAAGGAATTGGAAAACTCACAGTTTCTCACCTTGTCTCACTTCAACCTAAACAAGAAAATATCTTATTAAAAAAGAAAAAAGAAAAAGGGTTGGGGAGAAAGGTGATATTTAATTTTATTGGGGAGAACGAATCATTGCTGGAGAGTGCCTGCGGCTAAACGAGACCATCAAACCAAGAGCAGAGCAGCGAACCGCGTGCACAAATACGAAGTAATATCTTTCTACTCTGAGGGAAGCTGACACTCAATTTCAGAAGCTTCAGGCAGGCAGCTCTGGGTTTGGAGAAATCACAGCCACCTTCTTGGAACTATTCACAACAGCTTCTACTCTCTGCAGTGAAAGCTTAAAATGCAAATGAAATGGGGCCATTTAAAGAAAAATGTCCCTGTTAACTGTGCTCTGGGAAAGAAAAAAAAAAAGTCTATCGCTCAGAGGGCAATCTTAAAGTCAATGAAACTCGAAGGCACTGGATGATGCTTCATTCTGATGGATAATGTGTGCTGTGCTTCTCCCTCATGAGTTTAGAAGTATTTAAAGAAAAGGGTAAAATCACCCTGTTTAGGAGATTAATTTCTCTTCTGAAAAAATGTCTGTTTTTGCTCCCAATTTTCGTTTGATAGAGACTAAAACAACAGCTTATTCCAAATGTTTGCTGCCAAAACTTACAAAGGGTATGTATGTGAGGGAGATGGGGACAGGTCAAGAACAAAATTCCAAACAGGTCAAGTCCTCCTCTGCCTTCCCAGGCAAATCCAGGCTTAGATTGTCCTGAAAGCCATGATGAAATCATTTCTTCAAGGACACAACTTCCAAGGGCATGACCAAGACACTTTATAGAATCTCTTGCTTTCATAACCAGCCCTCCTCACAAACATGCTTGGTAGGTCCTGAAACTCTACCCATTTTGCAGACAAGGCAATTAATATCAGAGAGATCAAACAACTTATTTAAGCTTACGTGACTGGAAAGGGGCCACATGGAATCTTAGTTGAGATAGTCACCTCCAGAGCCCAAAGCTACACAATACTGCATAACCCCACAATATTCTCCCAGGAGACATTCATTTGTGTTCCATTCAATAAGTCTCACCAAATAGTAGCATAATTTGGTAAATGATGTCTTTCTCTGGAAATTCCTTCTTTGAAGTGTGGAGCCCTTTGCCAAATGACTGCAGTGATAACACAGGCAGTTAGTTTCTGGTGAGCATGTATGAAAAACTGGAACTGACGGACAGAGTGGAGACAAAGGCAGTGTATTAAAGAAAACTTGGCACTCTGTACCCTTCACGTGCTTAGGATGTCATTGGAATCCTATCTCTATTAAACCATTTAACTCACACCTGCATTGATCTAGAAGCTACATTTCTCTTGGTGCAACTCAAGTGCATCCTCCCACTTTGTGATGACAGAGATATCAGAGTTAGATTCCCCATATCACCACCTCCTCTACTTCTTAAGTGAAACTGCAGGCTAAATCTGACAATATGCAAAGCAATGAGAACTCTCCAATGCTGCTGGCAGAAGGGAAATTGATATCATCATTGGAAAAACGGTTTGGCATCATTTTGAAAATTTGGAGATGTGCATATCCTACTATGCAGAATTTCTAATCTCAGGTACATTCCCTAGAGAAACTTTTGTGCATGAGTGCCAGAAGTCAGGCACATCAATGCCTCTGGCAGCAATGTCTATAAAAACTAAAAACTAGAAATAGCCCAAATGTCCATCAACAGTAAAAAATGATAAATAAACTGTGGCATATATACACACACAAAGAAACATTCTGATCTACTGAAAAGCAATTAATTATGGTTGCATACATATGTCCACATGAGTTTTATAAACATCAGGAAAAGCCGGGCGTGGTGGCGCACGCCTTTAATCCCAGCACTCGGGAGGCTGAGGTTGGCGGAGCGTTGTGAGTTCGAGGCCGGCTTGGGCTACAACATGAGCACAAGGCTGGCCTGAGCTACACAGTGCGACCTTGCCTCAAAAAACCAGGGCCGGGAGTTTGGCTCAGCGGCTTACGCGCCTGTCAGGCAGGCGCGAGGTTGTGAGTTCAATCCCTGATGCCGCAAAAAAAAAAAATAAATAAATAAATAAATAAATAAATAAACATTAGGAGATAAAGAAGTAAAGAAAATATGGCAATATATATATTTAAAAACAGAAAAAAGTAAATTACACTGTTTAGGGGTATGTAATTGGGAGTCAACCTATTTTTCGCAAAGCAAGCAATATGTCATTAGAAAAGTCTAGAAAATAATCATTACAGGGAAATGGGAATGATGTGATCGGGAGAAGGCACATGGCAGGATTGGTGGCTTCTAAGGTTCTGCAGTGTCCCAATACTGACACTGGTCAGGGGCTCAAAGGGTAGCAGTGTTTTTTAAAGGCAAAACAAAATTTTGAAAAAAAAAAAGAAAAACAGTAAGAAATCAATATTAGTCAATATATTACATGCTGTTATCTTAGAAGTAGTTGTTCAAGTTATGAGATTTAGGCATAAAAATGATAGACAATCAAACAATGACAACACAAACTATTCTTTGTGATGAACCAACAGAGAAACAGTAGCATAGTTATCTGTCTTGCATACTTACACATACATACAGTTATATGTGTATATCTATGAACATATGATCTTTTCCTTTCTTCCATTTCTCCTTTCCCCTATCCCAGTTGTTCTTTAATTTTGAGCACTTTCTTTCTCTTTCCTTATTACAATATCTATTGTATATTTTGGATCTTATTACTCTTTCAGTTTAAGTGTAGCAATTTTTAAGTATTTATTGAACAGTATGCACACAAGCATACATGTTAGGAAACATGATCTTTTGTTACATATGACACATATGAATATGATTTTGTGTATGTCAAAATCATGCAGGAAGGCAGTCTGGCACACTCAGAGTCAAAGAGTGAGCCTCTGTATTCATCTGGCATTGTGGGAATTCTGAAGTCACTGGGACTGACCCCTTCCCATCCTGAAATTCCAAGCCACCAAGAGACTGGCCAGCTTCTGTGTAGATGCCCAAAGCTACAAGACATTCAGTACCTCTACTGGCAGCCCATTTCTTCCATATTTAGGCTTCATTCTATCTGCAATGGAACCCTTGGTTTGGCTTTTAACTGAGCTAAAAATGTTCATTAAACTTACCTCTTTGGCCAGTTTTAAGTGTACAGCTGAGTGGTATATGACCATCTGCACCATGCATCTCCAGGATCTCGCTTCATCTTCTCAGACTGAATCTGCCCCCATTGAACAATGTCTACTCTTATCCCCTCCTTTGGTCCCTGGCCACCAACTCTACTTTTTGCCTCTATGAATATTACCACTCCGACACCAGACCCCAATGGAACTTGGCTAGCTTACTTTATTTGGTATAATATCTTTGAGGTTTGTCCATGCTGCAACCTCAGAATTTCCTTTCTTTCATTTTACGTATATCCTCCACATTGTTTCCCCATCCATCTATTGATGAACTCTTGATGGCTAATAACCTTGGGCTATTATGAATAATGCTGTTATGAACATGAGGACAGTATAAACCCATTTTTTTCTTGACTATTAAAAGTTGTTCTTTATACTCAGCTAAAATCTGTCTTGTTTTAACTTTAGCCAGTTGGTCTTTATTCTACAACCTTAAATCCTTGCAAGATAATCTCTTTCTCTTTTCCTCACAAGGAAACCCTTCAGTTGTCTCCTCTTTAGTCTGACCATTCAAGGTCTTTTATTCTTTCAATTATTCTTCATACGACACAATCCCAAACTCCTCATCGACCTTATATCTTGCATTCTTCTCAGGATGCATCCTAGATAACTTTTATGGAAACCACAAACTACAGGTTCCCCTTTCACTTATGGGCCAGTAAAAAGCCTTTCCCCTTAAGAAAGCCCTTCTCTCAGAATAAGGCTCTGCAAACCAGGTCTCTTCCAGTCTGTGGTTGTGGCATTGATTTTTCGTTAACTTCATTGCAGTAGATTACCATTTATATGTGTTGTTTCATCTTCTTGAATTTGGCACTGACTTTCGGTCTGTAGAGATCACTTTTAATATTATCCCATATGATTCTGCTGTACAAAATAACTGGAAATAGTATTTGTTATTGTGTTCTTTCAAATTATTGATTTATATATTGACCAAGACCTGGTTAAAATAGAGGATTACTTTCATTGTCTCTCCTTCCAGGTTGTCATTTATCAACTGACTGCAATGTTGCCCAACACAACTGTAATAGTCTTCCTCACTAGTATATCATATAACATACTGTCAAGCATATTGTGGAAATAAAGATTTTCTAGACTTAGGACCTTCAGTGATCCATCTGGGATAGGTCAGTTCATGCAGCAGCACCCATGCACTTCTTTCTATTCTCAGCACTGATAAAGTCTAAGTTTTGTGTAAAGTTGAAGAATTTTATCAAGTTCAATGTCAAGTTCCTCTTTCCTTCTTTTTAAAATGTAGAAGACTATTTTTTGATTTCCAGTGTTCTGAGAACTTCCCCTGTCCTTGTGATTGTCAAAAATGAGAGTTTTGAGATTCCATCAGTAAACATGAGGATATAACCAACTGGCTAAAAGACTATGATCTTATTCAAAATGTTAGCATCTCCCAACTTCCCCCAACACTCTGTTATTTGATTTCCCTATTCTTCATTGAATCTGAATTTAAACTTTCACTGGGCTTCTATCTTCTCCCATTCAGCCACTTGCATTGCAATTTTCTTAAGTAGTGAGACTATCCATTCTTGGTAAATTTCCATGTTCTTCTTGTACATTTGAAAGTTTTACGGGGAAGGAGGAGAAGATGATTTGTGGTCCCCAGTAGATAAGAAAGAAAGATAGATATCAGGGTACCAAGACTGATACCAGGCTTTGATTGGCCCTTCTGCTGCTTAATGGAGCTCTCATACATGATCTGTGGAATTATTGATAAAATTGGTTTAAGGGAACAAAAGAAATTGAGTCATCGCTAAGAAAAACATGTGAAGCACCCTACTTATTGCCATTTCATTGACCTTGGAAATACCAGGCCTTAATATTTCGGTAAATCAAATGATGAGCCAGCCTCTATTTTAAAGCAGACTTATGGCTGCTACTTTAGATAGGAAAATTCAGTGCTGTGGGGAATACTGTAGAATGCTTAACTTCATAATTTTGTGACATTGAATGCAATTGTGCCCCTCAGTCATTGTCACTAGGAAAGTTAAAAGCGGCTGCACACGTTTCCAAATGCCGTGGTCAAGACCCACTGTCTGATGATCTTTATGTCCCTTTCAGCTCTGAATTTTTGGATCTGTATTTCTTTACAGACAGATGCTTTTGAAGTTTTCAGTTGTGAATAACTTTATGTTAAACCTTAATCAATAACATAATACAATATTGGAAGTCATTTCCCAGATGAACTAGAGATAGTCTGTTCAAATTCAGCAGACATGCAACATTTTTATCTCATTTTTTAAAATTGGCAAGAGGAACTAATTGCAAATCTAGACATTAAGAAAAACAGTTGCACAGTTAATCACTGAAGTCAATCGCATGATGAGCCTAGATGAATTAAAAATCCTGATGCATCTTATCCCAGCGTCACAGTAAAGAAAAACCGGCTGCTAGAGTTGAAACTTTTACCTATGTTGTAAAGGAATGAAAGGTCTGACGAGTTTCTCATTGTCTACTGTGCCTTGAAATTCTCTTGCAGATCAAAAGAATTTCCCCAAATCCTGGAGAATTATCCTCCTGCTCGATTGTGCGTTTGCCTCCTCTAAGAGCAAATAATTTAGTCCATCAAATTGTGCTTTCCATAGAGGCTTAGTTTTTATCCCTCCCCCTTACAGTACCGTCCCCTCCTCACTCCAACACACACACTTCAGCCTGTTCCCTTACCTGCACCCCTCCCATCAAGATCAGGGCAATACCTGGCTCACTCCCCCTCTGCAGAAACCAGCACGGCTGTCCATGTGCAGCACAGGGGGCTCTAACTAACACGTGCAGAAACATTTCCCTCGCAAACAGAAGGCCCCCCACCCACAAAAATATCTTGGCCCTTTCCAAGGCTTCTGAGCGAGTCCAGGCAGAGAAAGGAGATTGCAAAACCTACTCTACCACCAGGCTCAGTAGGGCAGTGAGAAACAGGAAAGAAGTCCTCTTAAAAAAATGAATTCTGTCAGACTTCCTCTCCCCAACGTCCTAGAATCCAGCATCAGCAAAGCATGTCCTGTCAGGTTCTGGTGGGGAGACAGAAAGAGAAGGAATTCCAAACATTTGCAGTGGGTGGAGCTTTAAGATTCTTAGTCTCCCTCCTGGATACCCATCACCCTTCCTCCTGGTCTTCGGGAGAAGGGAAAAGACTTCAAGGATGGGACTGCGGCGGAAAAGAGTGAAGGAATAGGGTACGTGAGAAACCACCCTATGCAGATGCATGACGAAATTAGATGTCAAGTCCAAAGCTCCGGTTCGCTTTTGTTTTTCTGCTAATTCTCTGGCATAGAGAACAGCTTTAGGGCAGCTGCTGTAATGGATCCAACTCTCCAGACTGAGTTGGGAGCACGCTGGAGACAAAGGCTGTGTATTCTCATAACTTCGTCTGCTGTAAACAGATGAAAAGAGTAATCTTTGTTAAGACCAGAGCCAACAAAAATAGATTCATAGGTAGCTGTGGGATCTAGATTAAATAATGAAATTAATGGCAACAAGTCCCATAGCAAGAGAACACTGGGCAATGCCTTACTCCGAAGTCTTCATATCTGAAGAGTTTTTCATCTTTTCTCTGGTCCTTTTAGGAAGCAGTAGAATGATAATAAGCTTTGCCTTTCTTTGCCTCCTTTTCCCATTTCTTAAATCTCTTTATTCAGAATCTAGTGTGTCGACTTCTATACTTGAAACATGAAAGGGGAGGGGGGAGACCAGTAAGAATCCAGATGATTTACACCTGCAGTCTGCGCTAACACAACAGTAATGGAAATGAATGGGAATGGTTAAATTTGCAGAATGGTAAAATAGCTAAATTGATGGGTTTTTATGTCAAATAACATGTGGAAGATAAAGGAGAGAGAAGAACCAGGGGTGCCTCCTAAATTTCGGGCTTGAGCATCTGAGTGAAAGGAAACCATTTAGAGAGAACAGGAGCACAGGAACGGTGGGGAGAAGAAGGATTTTGGGGGGGCTGAGGAGAGGAAGGGTTGTGAGTGACTGATTTGAATTGCACATGGAATTTCAAATACATACATTGAAGAGAGAGTTGAAGAAATGGGTCACATGGTTAGGACAAAGATCTAGTTTAAAGACATGAATTTTGGGACCAATAAAAGTAGACGGTTCATTAAGAAGGGGAAAGAAAGGCTGAAGGAGCTATATACATCTTTTAATCCCATAAAGGGATAAAAAGACCCAAATCAAAATCCCACAGTGCTCGGATTCCTAAGAAATATGCTGAATTAGTGAAGAAAATCCCATTAAGTCACAAAGGGCAGGCGTGCCTGTCCCAGAGAGCCAGCACATTGCAATAAGAGGCAAAGTGAGCCTGGAGCAGATAGTTTTAGCTGCCCAGAGCCTCCCTTTCCACCCTGCAAGTCTAACAATGGTGCAGGACCTTTCAAAGTGAGACCTTCACCCAGAGCATGGTAAAGAAGCTTTACAAATAAAGTTCCCCAGACTCAACTGAACAGCACCAACACCCTCAGCTGCCCCAGAATGTGCTTCCAGAAGGAGAATGTAGCAGAAAGATTCAGTACTTTTTTACAGATTGTTTTTAAAGGAAAGATGATTTGACTAGTGCCAAGAACATCTCCCCAATCCTCCCCCATTCAAGTAGGAAGTCCATGTGGCCACGCCACAAGGAGAGCTTCTTCCTGACCCCTGCATAGAGAAACGTTTTATCCAGAGGCCATAGAATTTCTGTGGGCACTTTCTGGAAGCAGGCCAAAGCAAGGGAGGTGAAAGGGAATGGCAGGGGTGGCTGAGCCAAGAGGAAAGGGCGGCATCGCCAAGCACAGCCAAATCAGGGTGGGGCAGAGGCTGACTGTGGAGTTACAAACCCACGTCAATCCCTGACAATTAGATGTCAGACCAAGCCCATCTTTTGGGCCTAAACTGTGTTCTGTTGGCTGAGAAAGTTTTCAGGCTTTCAAAAAGGAGAGAAGTAACAAGAAATCAGAAGAGAAGACCAAAAGTTTTATTATTAAGTGACGCTTAAATTCTTCTATCATAGAGCCGGGCGTGGTGGCGCACGCCTTTAATCCCAGCACTCGGGAGGCTGAGGTAGGAGGAGCGTTGTGAGTTCAAGGCCGGCTTGGGCTACAATGCGAACACAAGGCCGGCCTGAGCTACATAGTGCGACCCTGCCTCAAAAAACCAGGGCCGGGAGTTTGGCTCAGCGGCTTAAGCGCCTGCCCTGGCAGGTGCGAGGTTGTGAGTTCGATCCCCGGTGCCGGAAAAAAAAAAAAAAAAAAAAAAATTCTTCTATCATAGAAAAGCATTAGAAACCTAAGCATTTTCCGAAAACATCCCAGCTCAGAACCAAGGCCCTAGGTTCAATCTCCAGTACTGAAAAAAAAATAAATAAACAAAATTCCATCATAAAGTGGTCTAGTATTTTTTTTTCTTAAATTTTTTTATTAGTATATGTTTGCCATGCAAGGTGAAAACATTAATTTTGGGGAGATGATACATGTACATATCACATTATAATCATTTTTACTTCCCTTTCCCCTCATTCTCCCTTTCTCCTTCCATCCCTAGACCTCTTCTCATCTGCAAAAGGTCTACCTTTCACTTTCCTATCTGTCTTTTATTTTGTTCTTTGTATTATTCATACTTCGGGTTTCTCATATAAGAGAAACTATGTGCTATTTAAACTGTGTGTCTGATGTATTTCACTTAATATTATGGTCTCAAAGTGCACCCATTTCCTTACAAATGACTCAAATGTATGCTTCTTTAGGGCTGGCCTAGCATTTTCTAAGTAGATGGGCATAATTCGAATTAAGTCATTTTTCTTTTATTTTTAGATTCTTTATAAGAACAGTTTTAAATTTTTGTCTTCTCTCTTTAGATTTTGTAAAATACTATTTTTTAAAAATTAAGCATTTGATTAATCAAATTCCACTGGAGGTTTTGTAAGAACTGCCAAAAGGGTCACCCAACCTTGAAGACACCAGACCCCAGGGACAAGCTTAGACTAGCACAAGAAACCAGCCATTAGCCCTCCAGGGATGTTGGAGGCCTCAGAGTCAGTGTAGCTTACACTAACCTCTGGGAGTTTTTACTGCTCAGAACTGATAGAAAACTCTCCCTGAGCTTGTAGCATTTTACAACTTACAGACAGCTTCCATTATCCTTCACTTCATCCTTGCAACAGCTCTGTGAGTTCACCGTGCTGTAGAGAAAGTGATGGCCCACAACAGGAGAGAAACTCAAGAGGATAGCTTGAGAAAAAACAGAACTAGAACCAAAATGTAGGTCTTCTAGGCTCAAGCCAGCTCTCAGCTTCCACGCACTGAAAGAAGAATTGGGATCCTGAATAGTGGGGAGGGGACACAGGTCAGTAAACATAGACTCCTGGTAGAGTCAAGCTCCTAAGACAGCTCCAGTGAACATTTTCATATTGGAAACATGCTTCTCCTTCACATGCTGTGTGCCCAGTACCTAACAACATACTCTCTGGGGCCAACTGGTGCCCCTTCTCCCTTGCTTAGCCCAATGTAAGCCAACTTGTTCCCCATGGCTGATTCCCCATCCAGGGCACCACAAATGCATCAAGACATCAGAAACCGTAAGAGCGAGTTGTGGCCTCTAGCCCCACCTAACCAGCTCTCACATTTCCACGAAGGGTTTGAACCCCTGATCTTCTTATCCTGTAGTCCCTGGGTCACAGAACTGTGCATACAGATCAGAGCTTCCAAACTTGCATCAACAGCTGGAGGCCTTGTTAAAATACAGGATTCAGTAGGTCTCCAGCAGGGTCTGATGTGATGCATTCCCAACAAAATCCGGGTGCTTGC
>RJWM01002621.1:0-23253 GCA_004363535.1 Dasyprocta punctata
AAAAGAAGTACGTGTGGTTCTGCTGTAGTTTACATAGACCTAGAAACTGGACTTCTAGTATAGAGACTATTCTTGCTTGATAGGGGAATGCCAGGCCTGCCTGAGGGACCAGGAGAGGCCAGGCTCTATGTACCTTCACTCTCTGCCATGACCCAGACCAACCACATAGCATACTCATGGGAATACTACAGCCAGCTCTTCAAAAGACATAAGAGGCTGGATGTGACAGCACATACCTGTAATCCCAGCACTTGGGAGGATGAAGCAGGAGGATCACTGCAAGTTTGAGGCCAACTTGGGCTACAAAGTGAGTTCAAGGCTAGTCTAAACTGCATAGCGAAACCCTGTCTCAAAAAGACGTCCCCCCCCCAAAAAAAAACCCCGTCTCAAAAAAGACCCCCCAAAAAAACAAAACAAAACAAAACAAAAAAGACCTGAAAGGAGAGCCATATTGAGTTATCATGAGTATCAGTGTTTGAGTTTCATAGTTACCAGGAGAACCTATTATTCCATATTAAATGAGAGAAACTTAATGGAGCAACTGTGTGTCCTGTCTGCTCTCTGATGAGTGTTTCTGGAATACCTGTCCTACCCAGGTCTGGTGGTGACCAACACTCTGAAACTGCTAGGGCATGGCAATAGGATAGGGCTTTTACCAGATAGTATAGATCACACAGGGATGTGCTCTAGGCTGCCTCTGGCCCAGCTAGAGGAGGCTCTTGCTGACTGTTTCAGAATGCTTTTCCAGGAGTGTGTGGTGAAGTTTGCTGTTCCACTTGACCCGTAAGACTCTAGACTCCACTTTTTAGTAAGTGCCTGCTATTATAGTACATTAACAGATATTAAGTGGCTGATGTATTTCATGTAAGTACAATACTTGTATTTGTAGTAGGACATCAAGCGTCCCTTGTGTGCTCCTTGCCATGTATTTTCTGCTTCTCAGCAGTGAGAGACTGCAAAGATCCAGTGCTTTTTCCCACAGTAGATGGGCAGGGGTAGGGGGTCAGTGTATTGCAGAAACAATGTGTTTTCCTCTGACATCAGAATTCGGCTGTTCACCATAAAGAGATAGTATTTCTTTTCAATTTTGTCTTGCTGTAAAAGAAAACATTTATGGATGAGATGGTTAGCCAAAAAGAGGAAAATAAAGACTGCTTCTGAGTCTGGTGCCAGGGGAAGGTGTTTGCATGTTTCATTGTGCCCACAACCCCCTGAGTATGAGTGGTCTTGGCAGCTGAGTCTGGATTGGTAGCTGGCAGTTCTTACAAGTTGTGCATTTTTACAGAGCTTGATATCTTACTCTTTTTCTTCCTCAGTGCTGTATGGGGTTTTTTTTGGTTGTTGTTGTTAATTTGTTTGTTTTTGTTTTGTTTTTAAACTGGACCTCGCTATGCAGTTGGAAGTGGCCTTGAACTCACTATGTAACCCAGGCTAACCTTGAATTCTTGGCGATCCTCCTGCTTCAGCATCCCGAGTGCTAGGAATACAGGCATGTGCTACCATACCCAGCTTTATATGGTTCTTTTAAGAAATAAAAATTACGTCTTTCTACCAACACACAATCTCCTCAGCATTCTGCAGGAGAGTTCTGTGGTGTGGCCATTGTACCTTACCTTGCTGGGCACTTTAGCCTGTATTTCTCAAGTTGGCTGAGTGCACTCCTTTTCCCTGCTCGCAGTGACCCCCAGGCCTCCCACATTAACCTTAGGTGTCTTTCCTGGGAGCCCCGGCATGTACCTGCACCCTCACCTTCTGCCTCCTTGGATGGCCTGCTGAGTGTTGGTCTTCTCTCTACAGATCCTGATGGCCAGTTGTACAGTGTGCCGCCTGCCCAGGATGAAGAGCCTCCCACTTGTGCTGATGAGTTTGATGACTTTGTCACCTACGAGGCAAGTCTGGTTGCTCCCCATCTTCCTCTGTGTGCTATATATCTTGCTTCATGAATCTCCTGCTGTTGTTTTTGGAGATGGTGTAAAGAAAGGGGGGCCAATTAGGTGTCTCTGTGGATTCTTGGCTGTGGCAGCAGGTCAATAAAAATGTCTGTTTCACATGTAGCTCCCAGGGACAGGGGGTGTGTGTGGGAGTCCTCTGTGGGGGCCTGTCATAGAGCAGAGCACAGGTGGGTGATGGGGCTCTAGGTGTATTGTTTTTACCTCCCAGAAAAGGGCAAAGGAGAAGGCTTGTGAGGTTTCCTTGCATGCACCCTCAAATGGTTTTCTGTGTTGGGGGTTATCTGATTATTTCCTGCCCCTCCATACTCCATCTGTTGCTCCCAGATGCAGCCAGGGTTGTCATGGTGATGTAACATCTTTTCGAGTCCCTTGTCACTATAGCTGAGCAGAAGGTCACAGTCAAGCAAAACAGGCCAATCACTATACCCAGCAGACTAGAGGTCCAGGGGCCTGGGAGCCATGTGGCTGGATCTGGATTGTTTTCTTTACGAGATGTGGAGACTGTAGTGTCAGCTACTTAAGAGGCCAGCTGCAGTCAGCCTTCTGCTGCCAGCTGCAGGTATAAGAAGGGCAGGGCTAGGAGCCAGGGACCCTGAAGCTGCTTACTTCAGTCCTCTGAGCCTTGGCTCTTTGGTCACATGAGGGTTATATCTAGTAGTGTCCAAGCAGCTTCTGAGGTCCAGTGAGGGGCCCAGGGTTGCTACAGCTGACCTTTGTACCCCTTGTCCCTGCTGTGAGAAGCTGTCCTAACTGTTTGTCACCCTCAGGTAGCCAGACTCACTTCCTGGCTGCCTGTCACTTTGGCCCACACAGACGCCTCCCAGCTTTGTTTCAAAGAACAAAGAGGGCTAGAGTCCTGCCTTGCATCTCCAGATGGGCTCTACCTGGCTTGTTCTTCCTGCCTGTAGCTGGTAAGTTTCAGAGTGTGGGGCAGGAAGGCTCCCCAGGTTTTCAAATTCTGATTATTTTTTTAGAATGGAAGAAACCTTTTCTAAATGTTTGTTACTTATTTTTTAGAAATTAACATTTCTTATGTTTTAGAGAAGTTTTAAGTTTACAGAAAATGGAACAGAGAGTTCCCCCGGTTCTCATGTTTATGAACACTTCACACTGGCAGGGAGTAGATTATGGCTGATGGCACAGGAGTGCTGCATTTTGACCAGCGTCTGTCATGATCCTGGGTTCCCCTCTGGGGCTCTGATTCTGTGGTTCTGACAGACACGAGATGTGTATCAGTATCACGACAGCCTCATGGACTGCTGCTTTCCTGATCTAGAAGCCCCCTTGCACTCTGCCATTCAGCCCTGAAGCGCCTGCTCTTTTTCCAACTTCATGGCCCTACCTTTCCACAGCGTCATACTGTTGGATTCAAGCAGGATGTCTCCTTTTCAGACTGACTTCTCTTACTCAGTTGTATGGATTTTTCCTCCATTCTTGCTTTTTTTTTTTTTTAAGGTTTTTTAGGTATAATTTCAAGAGAATAGAATTAGATACTACTGTGAATCTTGAAGAAAAATTGCACTTTTTAAAAAGAACACTTGCTGGGGATGTGTAGCTCAGTGGCACAAGTGCCTGCCTGGCAAGTGCAACGTCCTGAGTTCGATTCCTGGTATCAAAAAAGAAAGAAAGCAAGCTTACTCATGTAATTTTCTTTCTTTCTGTCCTTCCTTCCTCTTTGTCTCTGTCTCTGTCTCTGTCCCTGTCTCTCTCTCTCTCTCCCTCTCTCTGTCTTTCGAGACAGGGTCCCACTATATAGTTCAGGCTAGCCTTAAACTATGCACCCCAGGCTGGGCTCGACCTCACAGCAGTCCTCTTGCCTCAGCCTTTCACATGCTGCGATTACATGTGCACAACCATGCCTGGACACATGTAATCTTAAAAGGTCTAATATGTTTCTTCTTCTTCTTCTTTTTTTTTTTTTTTTTTGTGGCACCAGGGATCTATAGAACTTACAACCTCGTGCCTGACAGACAGGTGCTTAAGCCACTGAGCCAAACTCCCAGCCCTAGTTTTTTGAGGCAGGGTCACACTATGTAGCTCAGGCCGGTCTTGTGCTCAGGTTGTAGCCCAAGCTGGCCTCGAACTCACAGCGTGCTCCGCCTACCTTAGCCTCCCGAGTGCTGGGATTAAAGGCATGCGCTACCACGCCCGGCTTCTAATATGCTTCCGTGAATGGAGAACAAAAGCCACATCCAGATATATTTGGAGCCCTTCTACCAATGATCTTCAGAGGCAGATGAACCTTTTCTTGACTTTTTTCTAAAATTGTTTGGTCAGACCCCTTTTTTCTGTCTGGAACACTTCAGGTGCTATGTGGATCTAGGGTTCATGTGTGGCTAATTACTGATGAGCTGCAGCTTTCTGCAGGGAGTGTCCTGACTCCTGCCGCTCTGAGGATACCTTGAGCTTGTGCTGTCACAGGAGAAGGTTGCTGGTTGATGTGTCTCAATCAGCAGCCTGATTGAGGGTAAGAACTGGGGGCTGGTTTAAGGTTTGCTACAGGCTTTCACAGGAATGGTCATAGGAAGAAAGCTCCTAAGAATCTGAGAGGAAGGGGAAGGATAAGTTTGTGGGGCAGAGCCCTTTGTAGCCTCCCCACTGAAGAGCAGTGGGGAGGCTACAAAGAGCAGGCCAGAGCCAAACCATCATGGATTTGCTCTGTGTGTTCCTCCTCCTCTAGTGCTGGACTGGGAGAAAAGACTGTCTTAGTGAAATAATGGAAACTGTATCTTGTACAAACTGTTATCAGAAAGTTACGAAGTATAGAACAAAAGCCACTCTGTTTTGAGCCTTGTTTGTTAAAACTATCAAGGACATTTCCTGAACTTTGCTTCTCTTTCCCTGACCAACTTCTACGGGAGGTGTAATAGAGCGTGTCTAGGAGCAGGTTAAACTTTCTCTAAGGCTGAGGTGCTCTCTTGTGGGCCACAGTTTTGTAGAAACCCCAGTACATCTAGCAAATGGGGAGGTAACAGCTTTGTCAGTTAAAAGAAGCGAGTGACTTGGTCTGTATGGAGATGGGATGAGTTGTCCGTTTCCAGCAGTGGACCATCCTGGAGCTGGTGTGCAGAGCCTGGCCCGTGAAACCCATAAGGAGCACTGAGGGTAAGAAGAGACGCTAGTGTGCACTGTGTGCAGAACTTGGTTTAAGAGGAGATGAACTTGGCATAGTGGCATATGGCTATAATCCCAGCACTCTGGGAACTTGAGGCAGGAAGATCCTAAACTTGAGCCCAGCCTGGACAACCTGTTGTCCTCCACCCCCAGGCCCCTGCCAGAGTCAGGGTCTTGCTATGCAGTTCAGGCTGGCTTTGAACTCCCTATGTAGCCCAGGCTGGCCTCAAAACTCACTCTGATCCTCCTTCCTGTCTCAGCCTCCTGAGTGCTGGAATTGCAGGAGTGTGCTACCATGCCTGGCCTGGGCAATTTATTGAGATCCTGTTTCAAGATAAAAATTTTTTAAAAGGGCTAGGAATGTAGCTTAGTGCAAAGGCCAGGAATGAGTTCAATTCCTGGTTTATAAATTAAAAGAGAAAAAGGCACCCTGACCTGGACAGTGAGTGCTACTGGAAAGTGTTGGGCCCACTTGATATCCTGTGTTGATTGGTGAATATAACCTTAACCCACTGTGACGTTTTCTAAGATACACGTTGTTCTTCTTGTGAGTTCATTTTAATTTTGATGATTTTAGAAGTCGGTACCTCATGTATCTCCAACCTGCTTTATTCAGTCTTTTGTTTGGAAAATCTCAGGCATTCCAAGAGTAGAGAGAAGAGTATGATCTGTTTTGCATATTCATTGCTTTTGTTTACAGTATTAGGGGTTGAACCCAGTGCCTGACACCTGCTAGACAAGGTCCTCTACTGCTGAGCTACACTTCTAGCCTCCTTGATTGCTTTTAATAACTTCCACATTTCTTGGCACTCCTTCTTGTTGATTACCACCAAGGTCATACATACAGAATTAAAATTTCTTTCCCTTACCATTAACTGTTTATAAAACTTGTGTGTGTTTGTATACCAGGTAAATGCTCTACTACTGAACTACACCCAAGCTCTACAAAGCTTTAATAGTAGACCCAGAAGAATGAAGTAGAAACCTTGTGGTGGTAGCAGTCTGATTTGAAAGGCCAAATACACAGCATATAATTTAAGAATAGTATATTCTAGCCTGGTGTAGAGGCACAGCCTTATAATCCTAGCACTTTGTGAGTCTGAAGCAGGAGGATCACAAATTCAAACCCAGGCTGGGCAACTTATTGAGACTCTACCTCAAAATAAATAATTTAAGCAAGAGGAGACAACCTGTGAAAAATAAAAATTTGACCAAGGGCCGTGGTGGCATATGCCTGTAATTCCAGCACTGGGGAGGCTGAGGCGGGAGGATTGTTGCAAGTTTGAGACCAGCCTGGGCTACAAAGTGAGCTCAAGGCCAGCCTGAAGTGCATAGCAAGACCCTGGCTCAAAAAAAAAAAAAAAAAAAGCGGGGTAGGGCAGGGACCTGGATTCAATTCTCAGTCTAAAACAAAAACAAAAACAAAAAAACCCTAGCAGAGTCACTGAAGGACCATAAAGATCACTTCTACATGTCCTTAACTGACAGAGAGGAGGTTTGGGAAGTTATTGTCTAAAAGCATACAGCCAGTTAAAGCAGAAGTGGGACTCTAGAACCTTGTGTCCTAATTCCTAGTGCCATGTTCCTTCCACTGTGAATGGAAGCATTTGCATCACCAAACAGAAGCTACAAGAATATAGAATGTAGATGATTTACAAGTCATTGAGAGCTTATTTTATAGCCCCACACCTCCAATCTGTGTTTTAATAAAAGCTCACTTCCTCTAACTTACAGTGGGATTCAGGAATGATTCTTCCCACTCATTTGAATCTTTTTTTTTTTTTTTTTTTTTTTGCGGCACCGGGGATTGAACTCACAGCCTTGCGCCTGCCAGGGCAGGCGCTTAAGCCACTGAGCCAAACTCCCAGCCCTGGTTTTTTGAGGCAGGGTCGCACTATGTAGCTCAGGCCGGCCTTGTGCTTGCGTTGTAGCCCAAGCCGGCCTCGAACTCACAACGCTCCGCCTACCTCAGCCTCCCGAGTGCTTGAATCATTTTTTAAAAATTTATTTATTTATTTATTTATTTGGCACTGAGAATCAAACTCAAGACCTTGTGCTTGCCAGGCAGGTGCTTGTGCCACTGAGCTATATCCTTGGCCCCATATTTTATTTATTTTTGGAGTGATCGTGTATTTCTAACTTTTTATTCTTACCTATAGTGGATCTTTAAAAAAAAAAGTTTATTATTCACCAGATTCAAAAATAAAAACAATATAAAATTGTCTCCATCATTTCCCTTATATGTATCCATTTTATTGGTTTCTTTTTTTAATGTTTCTTTATGTAAAAATATGAAAATACAAATACACAATCTTATTTCTTCCTTACACAAAAAGATGGCATATTTATATTCTTCTGTGCCTTACTGTTTTCATGAAAGAATATAATCTTTAGAGATTTCTGTATCATAGCAAAGAAAACTTCCATATTCTTGTTGTAAGTGAATAATATTTCATTTGTTGGTGTTCTGTAGTCCAACAAATCGTATAGGTGGAAATCACTAAAAATGTTACGTATTTAGTTTCATTCTTTTCTCTAGGTTAGTCATAGTCACAATCTTTCTAATTCAAAGCAAGCAACTTTCACATGAGCTAGAAAACAGGGTTTGGACAACTAAAATTGCACCTAATTCCTCTAGAGAGAAGTGGACAAGTAAAAGGTGGTATTGTTTAGCTTAGTATAATTTATTTTATTTTTTTATTTTATCGTATATTTTTACATTTAACATTTCAAACTATTTGTCATTACTTGTGGCCAATTGTGGGTATTATTTTTTAAACTCTTAAGGGTCTTCCAGAGAATATTTTATTGTATCTTTTTTTTTTTTTTTAGTACTGGGACTCGAACTCAGGACCTTGTGTTTGCCAGGCAGATGCTTGTGCCACTGAACTATATCTCTGGTCCCAATTTTATTGTCTTGAAGTTAAATTATTTTCAATAGAACTACATAGATTTTAGAGTAACGTGAAGGAAAATAGAATCAAATATGAAGTAAAATCAGTTTCTTAAGTAAGTATGTATTTTATTTTATTTTATTTTTATCTTTTATTTTTTTTGTGTGGCACCAGGGATTGAACTCACAACCTCGTGCTTGTCAGACAGGTGCTTAAGTCACTGAGCCAAACTCCTGGCCCTGGTTTTTTGAGTTAGGGTCACACTGTGTATCTCGGGCCGGCCTTGTGCTTGTGTGGTAGCTCAAGCTGGCCTTGAACTCACAATGCTCCTCCTACCTCAGCCTCCCGAGTGTTGGGATTAAAGGCATGCGCCACCACACCCAGTTTAAGTATGTATTTTATAAAGTGACATAATACATATAACATCCTGAGTTGATAAAACGTGTTAAAGTTTGTATATTTGGATAATTCCATTACATCAAGTTTTAAAAGATTTAAAATATGGACAGAGCTGGGCGTGGTGGCGCACGCCTTTAATCCCAGCACTCGGGAGGCTGAGGTAGGAGGAGCGTTGTGAGTTTGAGGCCGGCTTGGGCTACAAAGCAAGCGCAAGGCTGGGCTGAGCTACATAGTGTGACCCTGCCTCAAAAAAACCAGGGCTGGGAGTTTGTCTCAGTGGCTTAAGCGCCTGCCCTGGCAGGTGCGAGGTTGTGAGTTCAATCCCCGGTGCCGCAAAGAAAAAAAAAAAAAGATAAATAAAATAAAATAAAATAGGGACAGGTCATGCTTTTAAAAGGTCTGTCTTGGCTGGGGATGGTGGCACACACCTATACCCCCAGTACTCAATTTGAAGCAGGTTTGCTGTGAGTTCAAGGCCAGCCTAGGCTATATAAGCAAATCCAATGCCTACCTGAACTACACAGTGAGACCTCTCAAAAACAAAACAAAATAAAAGATGTGTTTCTAGTGGATTGTTTTTTGGAGACAGGGTCTTGCTATGTAGTTCAGGTTGACTTTGAACTCCCTAGTTAGCCCAGGATGGCCTGGAATTCATGATAATCCACCTGCCTCAGCTTCCTGAGTGCTGGGATTACAGGTGTGCACCATCACACCTGGTGGGATCCCTCATATTAGAAATGAGGGTAGGGGCAAGGAGAGGTAGGGAGGGGATGAGTGGCTGCCTCAATGGAGCGTGTAAGTGCTAGACTTGGCAGAGCACCCCGTTCCTCACACAGGGAGCATGGAGGCCGAAAGCTGTGCATTTGTCCCACCATTCAGCATCAGTAATTACTTACTGAACCATTCTGTCTAGGCCCTGGGAGGGCTGGACTACGGTTCTGCACCTCTGTCCACATGGGCAGGACAAGAGCTCTGTGAGATGAGCTGGCTCTAGCATTAGACTTCCTTCCCTTCCTGGGAGGAGAAACTTGCAGTTTCTCTTCAAACTGCATTTGAAGGAGAGAAAACATTGGTTTGTTGTTAAAACACGTGAGCTGCCCCTTGGGAACCCAGGGTCCACATGGCCCAGGAGGAGCCCTGGTGCCTGTCAGAAGCACAGTGGACTCTTAAAAGCCTGCCTCAAGCTGGGGATGCAGCTCAGTGGGAGAGCACTTGCCTGCTGTGCTTGGGGCCTACATACCTCAGTCTTCACCAGTGCCATCACAGAAAGCAAGAAAAAAATTTCCTCTGTAAGTCTCCCTCAAAGGTCAATCTCTGTTACTTACAGGAAACTCTCCCTCAGGGTCTTTGGGAGAGCAGTGCCCCATCAGTGTTGGGGCCTCGTTGGCCCTGGTGGTAAGGGTTCCCCACTCCCCTTGTTAAACACTGAGTACTTGGTTGTAGGTCCCAGAAGGATAGTGGGGCCATCCATATGACCAGGAGTAATGTTCTTAGAAGTTTTTAGCTAAAAACTAAAGAGTATAATCTGGCTTTTGTTGTTGTTAATAATCAAGCTTCTTAGAAGACTGGAGAATTTCCCTAGTACTCTGTGGGTGTGTTTATAACTGTAATCTGCCAGTGTACATCCCTGTGAATATACAGTTCATGGTGATAAGCAGCTTCTCCTCATCTAAAGCCATCAGTTTGTGCTGAGTTGGCTCTGCCCGGGGTGGTAGGATGGGGTGAAAGTGTGAGGTGGTGGTCCTGGTTGGCCTTACTTTGGAGATAGGAGTTATTCCTGGCACTGTGTAAAACTGTATCTGCCACCCTAGTGACTTTCTGGTTTTGGATTTTGAAGTGGATGCAGTATATAAATTAGTTGTTTTAATTACTTCCTTAGATTCTAGGGAGGATTAGATTTTCCTTCAGAAACGTGATGACCAGCCAGACACCTGCAGTGAGCACATGGCTCATACTCTGTCTTACTCTGGCTTTATAATAGTGGCAAAGGTTTCCATCTCCAGAGACAGGACAACCTGCAATCTCATTTTTAGTACTTTGCAAAGCACCTGATTGTGTTATCTTGATACCTTAGGGTGGCTGCCTGGTGAGATTATTTCTATAGCCAGCTTACAGAAGAGGCTCCAGGGTTGAATCATGTGTCTCAGGTCATGCACTTTCAGTAGTAGGCAGGGATGGAGGTGGGACCTCCCATCCAGCATACTACCCAGGCCCAAGTCTCCTCAGATTAGGCTCAGTGGCTTGGATGCACACTGTGGAGTCCTCTGGGCAGCCCCCTGTGCTTCACACTCCTAGTGATTCCAGACCCAGAGTGTCAAGGGCATCTTTTTTCTGCTACAACTGCAACTTTCCTGAAATCTTGTTTGTTTGCAAATTATTAACCTCAGACCTTCTCAGTGTGAAATGGAGCTACATCTAACCTGCAACTTCATTTTAATTAAAGCTAAAATAAATTGAAAACATCCAGTCTAATGATTCTTTAGTTTTTAAGTTTATTCAGTCTACAAATATTATTGTACACTGTATGCCAGGCCAGTGGTAGGTGCTGGGTACATAAAAATAAAAATGGATTGAACAGGTAAACATTTAACTAATCAACAGAGTTAGCTAATGAAAAAAAAAATTTTTTTTTTTTTTGAGACACAGTCTTACTGTGTAGTTCAGGTAAGCTTTGTATTCACTATATGGCCTAGATTGGTTTCAAACTCATGGTGATTCTTTTGCCTCAGTCTCCCAAGTGCTGGGATTACAGGCATGTGCTACCACACCTGCCTGATTAATGAGTATTTTGAGGTTAGATTTTATTTTATTTTTTTTTGAGGGGGGGTACCAGGGATCAAATTAATGACCATGTGCTTGGCAGGCAGATGCTTATGCCACTAAGCTGAATCCCTAACCCCTAGATTTGATTTTGAATTTCAAAGTAATGTTTTCAAGATATAAACGGCTGTTAATGGTGACCTTTTTTTTTTTTTTTTTTTTTGGCTGCACCAGGGATCGAACTCACAACCTCACACCTGCCAGGCAGGCGCTTAAGCTGCTGAGCCAAACTCCCAGCCCTAGTTTTTTTGAGACAGGGTCGCACTATGTAGTTCAGGCTGGCCTTGCGCTTGCGTTGTAGCCCAAGCTGACCTCGAACTCACAACGCTCCGCCTACCTCAGCCTCTTGAGTGCTGGGATTAAAGGTGTATACCACCATGCCTGGCTAATGGTGACTTTTTAATTTAAAAAGGTATATGTTGCACTATTGGATGATAATTTTGTAAATATGAGTAGTTCCCATGCTAGAAGCCACAGGAGTAGCTCTGCTGATATCAGATGTCGGGGTGCTTTGTATATTCTTTAAGTAGATTTATTTAACTGACTTTAAAAATGACTCCAGATATTTCTGTCTGCTCTTGGACATGTACCTGTTTTTTGTTTTATTTTTATTTTATTATTTATTTATTTATTTTATTTTAAAGATAGTAAAATCCAACAGAACATAACAGAACAAAGTCAATCAAAACAAAGCAGCAGAACTGGTACAAACTTCAAAGAAAGATACTATGAAAACAATAGCTACTATAGTATATCTTGTTATCTTCAGAATAGCTGACCATTCCAACAGGTATAGTAGAATTGAACCAAAAACAAAACAGAATAAAACCAATAAAAACAGAATATAAAATAAAACAAAAAAAAATAATGATCAGAGTAAAGCAAAATAGTGAGAACCATATTGGGCCTCAGAGACAAGACAGAAGAGAATCCCCCATATTTGCTACATTGCCTACTGTCATCTTCCAAAGAGATGCTCAAGTTGCCCACCCGAGGCCTGCAAAATCAACGAAACAATACTAGCATTTAGTTGCTTAATATTCCTTAGTTGCTATCAAGTTAGCCAGACCTCCAAACCAGCAGATTGCTTACGGGGGCGGGGGTTTGTCCTTGATTCTAAGCCCACTCGCTGGTGTCGCTCGGGCCCGTGGAGTGGATCCTCAAGAGGCCCATTCTCGTTCTCATCTGGGAGTCTGCGTGTTTTTCATTTTAAAAACTATAGTTGGCTCAGGTCAGTGGGGGAGGTGCCTACCTGTGATTCCAGCACTTTGGAGGGTGAATCAGGAGGTTTACCACCACTTCGAGGCCAGCCTGGGCTACATACCAAGACCCTGTCTCAAAAAAAAACAAAAAACTATTGTTGAACTAGGGATGTAGCTCAGTGATGGCACTAGCATATGCGAGGCCCTAGGTGTGATTCCTAGCACTAAGATATAAACAATCAAAAAAATCCCATAAATCCTGTTTTATGAGCTAACATCTCTGTTTGGAGATGTGACTGAGACTTGCTGCCTTATCACCTCCACAGTATGATCTCCGTGGCTGCCCCAGCTAACTGTTGGTTCTTTCCCCCAGGCCACTGAGGTGACAGACAGTGCATATATGGGCTCCGAGAGCACCTACAGTGAGTGTGAGACCTTCACTGACGAGGACACCAGCACCCTGGTGCACCCTGAACTGCATCCTGAGGGGGATACTGACAGTGCAGGGGGCTCCGCTGTGCCCTCTGAGTGCCTGGACACCATGGAGGAGAATGACCAAGGCGCACTGCTGCTGCTTCCGGGCAGGTCTGTACATAGCAAACCCTGCTGGTAGTTGGATTGCAGTATAGAGTCAGCCTACAGAGCAAGTCTGCTTGCTGTTTTCCCTACCAGGAAGTGTTCCTCCTTACTATGGATAATCCTGTTTATGTTACATAAGATGAGGCAGACTTTACCTGGGTCTTCTGGATTTTGTCAGCACAGGTCTTAAAACCAGGGCAGGAGGATACAATATTCAGCAGATGTCTTCATGGCACCCTGTCCAGACCGAGTATCTAGTCCCCCTCCCAAAATGAGTTTGGCCCTGGTGTTGAAGACTTACAGGGAGCTTGCTGAAGTGATGGATGAAAGAGGGTCATGCTCAGTTTCACCCCAAGCTGCCCAGGAAGCCACTATGCTTAGCAGGCTTAGAAGTGTTTTTGTTTTCCCTCTTTTATTTCTGTTCAATTTGCACCTCATAATTTTTTATTTTCTCTCCAGCATATGTAACACATCTATAAGTATCTTAAGTGCCCATGGCACAAATGCATAGCCAGCTGGTTTTCCACACTGAACACACTATGTACCTAACCTCAGGACAAGAAAATCACACGTGCACCAAGGTGTCCTTGGGGCTTCCCAGGCATTGAGATTCCCCAGGCAGCAAGCCCTTGCTCGGTTTCCCATCTTACATGAATACAGGCACACAGAAGTTTCCTTTCAGCACCTGACTTCTTTCACTAGGTGCTGTGACTATGAGATTCATTCCTATTTTTGAATGTAGTTGTATATAATTTACTATTGTTATTATAGTATCCCTCTGCATTAATATGCTATAACTTTTTAATTTATTATAAAGTCAGAGGCCATTTTAGGTATCTTACTGTCCTTAGTTTTGAGAATATAACTGCTATAAACATCTAGGTGTCCTGGGACCTTGTCTCTGGGAGTGGGATAGTGGATCACTGGGAGCATGTACCTGCAGCTTTAAATTGCCTGCTGTTCTTACAGTTACAGACATCTACAAAGGGATTAGAGTGGTTTTACCCCTGCCAGCCATGTGGGGTTCCTGTTCTCCCTGCTGGCTCATGCTCTGCCTCTGGACAGTCAGCTCTCTGCAGTGTAGTTCTTGCTGGTATTTCATAGATGCTTGAAGGCAGAGCACCTTTTCCTGGGTGCTGCTCTTCTGCAAAGTATCTGTTTGTTTTTTTCAGGGGTCTGCAGACTTCTGTAAAATGCCAGACAATTTCAGGTCATGTGGTCTCTGTGGTAGCTGCTCAGCTCTGCTATTGAGATACAGATGCAGCCACAGACCACACGTCAGCAAGGGGGCCTGAATAGTGCCCTAGAACAACTGTCTGCAAAAGCAGGTCATGGCAGGGTGTGTCCTGCCCCTACTCTATTGTGCTGTTTCTTTTTATGCTGATTTGTAGCACTCTTCATGTTTCAGATGTGAGTTCTTTAGTGGGTATATATTACAGAGATCTTTTCCTACTCTGTGAGCTCTGTTTTACGTTTCTAGTGGTGTCTTTGAAGAGCAGATGTTTTTAATTTTAACTATAGTGTGGTCTATCAAGTTTTCTTTTATAATTAGCAAATTTTGTGTTCCATTTAAGAAATCTTGACGGCGTGGTGACATATACCTGTAATCCTAGCACTGAAGAGGCTGAGGCAGGAGGATTGTTGCAAGTTCAAGAACCAGCCTGGGCTAAAAGTGAGCTCAAGGTCAGCCTGAACTGCATAGTGAGACACTGTCTCAAAAAGACCCAAAAAAAAAAAAAAAAAAAAAGTGAAGAATTCTTGGACTGGGAATGCAATGCAGTGGTAGAATACTTGACTAAGGTGCTTGAGACCCTGGATGCAATCCCTTGCACCACCAAAACAAAAAAAGAAAGAGATCTTCTATTTTACAGTTCTATGATGCTTATTTCTGCCTTTCTGTCTGTCTGTCTGTCTGTCTGTCTGTCTTTTTCGAAACAGGGTATCACTATGCAATTCAGGCTGCTCTTGAGCTTACTTTGTAGCCCAGGCTGGTCTTGAACTTACAGCAATCCTCCTGCCTCAGCCTCCCGAGTGCTGGGATTACAAGCATGTGCCACCATGCCTGGCCTGCCTTCCTTTAAAAACATTGTTTTACCTTCATGTTTCAGAAATATATGATCTCTATATAATTAGTTCTTTCCCTCCTCTCTCTGCTTTTTCTCACCCCTCTCCTCCCCTCTCCCTCATATGCATCCGGTGCCTCACACATGCATAGGCATGCACTATAACTGGTTCTTCGTGTGTGTGATGTGAGGCAGGGTTCATTTTTTCCTAGACGGTATCTAACAGACTTGGTCTCCATTTTCAAACATTTCTCCTTGCTCTGCTATTGTGGTTGTCATTGATCCCATGAGCTATGTGTGAGTCTCTTCTGCACTCTGTCCATTCTTGGGTCAACACCACACTGTTTCTTTATCCTGGAATGATTATTGGTTGTGCTGTCTGCTGGTGTAAGTTTTCCAACTTATTCTTCAGTGTTGCATTGGTGCCTGTTTGCTCTTTGCATTTCCAAGTGCATTTTAGAGTCAACTTGTAGTTTCTGAGGGAGAAAAAAACCGCTGGGATTTTGGTTAGGATTTTGTTGATCTATAGAATAACTTGCAGAGATTCAGCATCTTCACAATATTGTGTGTTCAGATCCTTGAGCGTAACATCTCTCACTATTTATTTGGGTTTTTAGTTTGGTGTTGCATGGGGTGTGATTGTCTGTGGAAATGGGTGGCGTGTGTATTCATGTGGGGCTGAGGCAGGCCTGGCTCTGTGGAGACCTGGAAATACATCTGCCAGGGATACTGGCCCATGTGCATGTGGAGACAGAGCATGAGGAGACACTGGCACATGAGGCATGTTTTGAGAAAGGGTAGAGCAGGGTGAAACATAAGAGTATTGTGAAGTTCTAAGGAAAAGATTGCTATGTTTGCCCATAGCTTTCTTACAAGTATTTTTAAAATTAAGGCAAACTCTTGTATTTAAATTTAATTTGATCCGGGCATGGTGGCGCATGCCTGTAATCCCAGCACTCAGGAGGCTGAGGCAGGAGGATTGTTGCAAATTGGAGACCAGCCTGGGCTACAAAGTGAGCTCAAGGCCAGCCTGAACTGCTTAGTGGGAACCTGTCTCAAAAAGACCAAAAATAATTTTAATTGAGTCAAGTAATCAAATAAATGCCAAGTCTTAGGAAGTCTCTGAATCTGAGGATGTCAGGCTACATAACAAGGGGAAGTTTGAAACATTTTCTATTTTCTCACTAGTTTTGTTTGTTTGAAGACAGTCTCACTGTGTAGTTTAGGCTAGCCTCAGCCTCCCAAGTGCTGGGATTACAGGCATGTACCACCATACCCTGCCAACCTGAACTATATAGCTAGACCCTGTTAAAAAAAAATCTTTTGGGGGACAAATGTTTTAAGAAACTTACTAAAGGCAAGGAATTGGTCACCTGTTTTCTGTGGACTTAGTGAAGGAAGTGTGTTTGGTGCATCCAGGTGAAGGACATCCAGACCAACAGAGTAGTCTAAACCTCTTGGTCCTCAGACAATAAGTGTGGCCCTTGTCTGCTTCTATTAGACATGGGGACAGGTGAAAGGAGAGGTGATAGTCATCTAGCCCCTCATGTCCTTTCTGAGGGAGGAGTAGGTCTTGTCCACCTGGCCACATGGGACAGGAATATCAGGTATGATAGGAGGGCCTTCCTTTGTGCATTTTCCTCATGGTGATTTCTCTTACAGGATCTGGGCATGTGTTAAAATAATTACCTAATGTTAAGGAACAAAATAGAATGGAAAGTGCAAAATGAAGGTGTAATTACTGATAGGTAATGACTAAGTTGGACATAATGATAGGAGAACAATAAAGTAGTGGTGCCATGCCCATTTCAGCGTATTTGGGTAAAGTTTGAGAACACACTAGGTGACAGGGGAACCCTCCTTATCAACAGGGATATGTCCCCAGATCACCAGGGATACCTGAAAGTATTGATGTTATGGTTTGTGTTTAGATGTCCTCTGAAAGCCTCATGCAGTGATGGGGGTGGACTTTTTGGAGGTGGCTGAGTCTATAGTTTGCAACTGGTTCCTGCCCTAGGGCTAGTACACCTCCTGCATACAATATAATGGAGGAAAAGAGGCTTGCTCCTCCCCTTTTTGCTCTTGTTGCTTTTGTTATCTTTTGCTGCCATGAACTGTTACGGACTGAAACCTCCACAAACTGTGAAGTAAATAAACCTTTCCTAAGCCAGGTGTGGTGGCACACATCTGTAATCTCAGCACTTGGGAGGCTGAGACAGGAGGATCATTGCAAGTTTGCTATCAGCCTGAGCTACAAAGTGAGCTCAAAGCCAGCCTGAAGTGCATACTGAGACCCTGTCTCAAAAAGACAAAATAAATAAATAAATAAATAAACAAACAAACCTTTCCTTCCTTAACTTTGGGTGCTGGGTATTTTGTTTCAGCAATGGAAAAAGAAGTAACTAAGACAATAGATGTACTGAATCCTACAGTTTTTCCTGTACATACAAATAAAGTTTAGTTTACAACTCAGGCACAGTAAGAAATTAATTATTTAACAGAAAAAAATTATACTAATATACTATAATAAAAGTTATTAAAAACTTTGGAATTGTTTATTTCTAGAATTTTCCATTTAATATTTTTGGGCTTCAGGTGACCTCAGGTAACTGATACCTGCAAAGGGTGGGGGACCATTTGTGCTGAAGGCACATGTGTTCAGACACTGGGTTCATCCATCCTAAGCTGCTCCAGGACTAGTTAGTGATGTGATTGTGGGTGTAAACTAGAACTTGCTCCCCTGTTGAGCATCTGTGCTCTGGGCACAGTACATGCCTCTTATGACCTGCTTTGAGTGATTCCTTCATGCTACGGGCTTTTTCCTCTAAGTGGAGCAATCACAGGGTCATCTTCGCAGGTTTCCTCTGAAGGGAGCTGCCGAAATCACAGCTGTTTATAAGCTCTGGAGCATCTTATAACCCCGCCTACCAGTTCCATTTTTCCCGAAAGTTGGCATGGAAGAGTCGCCCTCCTGTGGAAGAGTGCAGTAGCGTGGATGCTTGGAAGTTCCTTCCCTTCCCCAATTGAAGTCTGCTACTCCAAATTTTAAAATTAAAATAGACACCTCCCACCCCACCCCCACCCCACCCCACCCCCGCCGCAGTAAGCAACCTGCTGACTCTGAGGTCTGGGTAAATTGATAGCAACTAAGGAACATTGAGCAACTAAATGCTAGTATTTTTTCGTAGATTTTTCAGGCCTCTGATCGGCACCCTGAGTATCTCTTTGGAAGATGACAGTAGACAACGTTGCAAATATGGTGGACTCTCTTCTGTTTTGTCTTCGAGGACCAATATGGTTCTCACTGTTTTGCTTTACTCTGATCATTATTATTTTTCTTTCTTTTTTTTTTTTTTTTTTTTTTTTTTTTTTTTTTTTTTTTTTTTTTTTTTTTTTTTTTTTTTTTGCTTTATTTTATATTCTGTTTTTGTTAATTTTATTCTGTTTTGTTTTTGGTTCAATTCTACTACACCTGTTGGAATGGTCAGCTAATCTGAAGATAACAAGATATACTATAGTAGCTATTGTACTCACATTATCGATCTTCGAAGTTCTGTACCAGTTCTACTGCTTTGTTTGATTGACTTTATTCTGTTATGTTCTGTTGTATTTTACTATCTTTAAAATAAAAAAATAAAAAAAATTAGAAGTTTGAATCCTATTGCTCACCAGCTATATGAGGACAGCTATTCCCTAAAGCAGAGGTGAGGTCCTTGGGTCTGGACCTGTGTCTGTGTAGACCTGTGCCACCTATGTGGGCTGCTGAGCATGGGCAGTGTGGCCTGTGCAAACTGAGATGTGCTGGAGTGCACAGCACACACTTCTTCAGGAAAAAGTACATGAAAAAATCTCTTGTCTTTGAAACAACAGTGTTTTTATGTGTAGGCTCAGTATTTTATTAAAATCAGGTTCACCTATCTTACACTTTTTTTTTTTTAACATAACTCATATGATAGTGGAACACAGGCTTGTGATTTGCAGCACACCTCTGCTGGAAAGCACAGTCCACACCTCTCCTTTAGCCACCTAGTGCCTATGGCCTGGAGTCAGAGCTGTGTCTGTTGCCTTTGCAGGTCCCGTACCCGTGGCCAGGCTGTCGTCATGGTGATTGGTGGTGAGGAGCATTTTGAGGACTACGGGGAAGGCAGCGAGGTAGAACTCTCCCCAGAGACCCTCTGCAATGGAGAGCTGGGATGCAGTGATCCTACTTTTCTCACCCCCAGGTAAGGCACTCCTGTACTGAGTATGTACCTTTCTCCTTCCCATGTTTAGTTATCAGATGATTTTCTTTTTGGTTTGTAAACTGCTAAGAGAAAACTTGCTTTATTCAATGTAATGTAGTTAAATACACCACACTCAAAAAGTTTTAAGGTTAGACCTGCTTGAGAGTTGGCTAATGCACCCCTTGTCACCCTAGATCATCTAGCACTGGAGGCCTCACTTGTGCCACAAGGCTGGGAGCCATGTGCAGGACTTGACTTGCAGGTTCCTTAACTGCTGGTCATGTACCACTTTATAGTCAATGGTTGACTTTGAGGCAGGCTCTCAGGTCACAAGCAAGTCTTTAGATTCACTTCCTTGTAATTTCCTGACCTTTTCAAGCTCTGTAGAAAATTCTGGCTTTGAATAAATTGTGCCATGATCTCTGGTGGCTGAGACACTCACTTTTTCTCAGGGCTTTGCAGGAAGAGACTGTGGCAGAATTCAGAGTCTACGTGGCATGTGTCCAAACGAGGTCTGGGCAGCCCCTCCTTGGTGCTTAGCCTATCTATCAGAAGACACTTCTGCCTCTTAAGTAGGCCTTAGGCCTGACTGGGTGGCCCATTGATGCCAGCCTTTTGTTGTTGGGTTCCTGAAGTTCCCCACCTTTGTGAACAACAGAGGTCAAGAATCTCTAAACCAGAAACCATGAGCTTCTTCCCTTGTCCAATTGTTGCCATGGCCTAGACCTGGGGAGGACAGTGGCAGGAGGGTGAGGCCAGACCATGGGCTGAGCCAGGGGTTCTCCCATTTATATTCCTCCCTGAAGCTGAAGCTACCATTGTCTGTTAGGTGGGATCCTCCAGGTTGCCCCCAGATACAGTCCTAGGGAACTGTAGTGCAAGGCAGTGGGCTTTTCCCACAGGACTAGGCATTTCGGAGCCCAGTGTTTAGTCCTGCCCAGGCAGTCTTTTTCTATTGGTGTAGTTTGTTCCCGTCTCCTGTCTCCTGTTTTCAATTGTAAGTGTAACTTCTATGCTACATTTTGTTTATTTCCTGTCCACCTTCCTTTAAATTAACTTGTGGAACTGGACATGGTGGCACACACCTGTAATGCCAGCACTTGGGAAGCTGAGGCAAGAAGATCTCTGGGAGTTTGAGGCCAGCCTAGGTGGTATAATGAGTTCAAGGTCAGTCTGAACTACAAGCAAGATCCTGTCTCAAAAAACAAGCAAACAAAAAAAAGTTAATGTGTGGAATAGTTTCCAAAAGCCTGTGGGCCCTGCTTCCTGAATAAGGCTGCCTCCAGCTCAACTTCTGGTAGCAGATATACCAGTGCCCCAAGTACCACTGAAATGAGGTCACAGCATGGTCAGATAGTACAATCAGAAAATAAAATTTCGAAGCCGGGTGTGGTGGCGCACGCCTTTAATCCCAGCACTCAGGAGGCTGAGGTAGGAGGAGCGTTGTGAGTTCGAGGCCGGCTTGGGCTACAACTCGAGCGCAAGGCCGGCCTGAGATACACAGTGCGACCCTGCCTCAAAAAACCAGGGCCGGGAGTTTGGCTCAGTGACTTAAGTGCCAGTCTGACAGGCACAAGGTTGTGAGTTCAATCCTCGGTGCCGGCAAAAAAAAAAAAAAAAAAAAAAAAAAAATCAAGTTTTTAGCACACATTTTGAAAAGCATTAAACTTAGTAAAGCACCATCCACACATAGTTCTTGATACTGGTGAATTTTAGAGTAGTTATTAAAATAGTACAGCAAGTAAACACTATCTAGAGACATGTACTGCTCTCATATTGTTATGTTTTCCACACAGGAGGAAGCAGGACACTTGTTTACCTCCTGCTAAAGACTTTTGTTTTACAGTGACGCTTTTGGTTGTACCTGTTCTGTGCACTGTCCACAGGAGGGCAGGTGTGTGCAGTAGCAGAACCACATACTGCCACTCCCATCCCAGCACTACTGCTTCAGCTGGTGGGTGCCTTAGTCTCCTCAGTGTGAACAGGCTTCTCATGGTAATGGTGAAGGGGTTCACAGAGGTCCGGAAGTGAAAGCCAGAATGTTCCACACTTCATTCTCTTCCAACTTGCTTTTCTCCAGGACCTGTTCTTTCCTCCTCAGGCCTCCTGTGGCATCACAGATGACCTGACAGAGCCTTCCCTGTCCTGAACTGATACTTCTGTCTCTGTAGCTCCGACCCGCTTGCTGCAAAGCTGCACAGCATCCTCACTGATGAGGCTTTTGAGTTTTACTGTAGCCAGTGCCACAAACAAATCAACCGCCTTGAGGATCTCTCTGCCCGCCTGAATGATCTTGAGATGAATAGGTAACTGATACAGTGCCTGGCCCTGTTGTGTTCCAAGGGTAAGGGAGACTCCCACTGCCACAGCCTGTTTGCTGGTCTGGCCCAAAGTACCCTTGTCCTGGTCACTCAGGCCTGGCTGACTGTGGGTACTTTTTGCTAGGCACAGCTGGAACTTTCCACAGAAGGAGGGCCCCCAGAGGGTGGGAGTTTTCCTGGCCCCAACCCTCCCTGCATGCATGAGCTGTGCTTGCTGCTCTCAGACTCTCTCTTGATGAGTGTGGCAGCTTTGATAGCTGCTGTCTCTGAGGGAAGAAACAGCCCAGGTGTGAAAGTGGATGCTCCTTACATTTTACTAAAAGATTTCTTCAGTTTACTTTGTGAGGTAAAATTGGGAAATTTAAAGATTGGTGTTCAAAACCAGATTTGTAAGCTATTTCTGGAAAACTACTTTAATCAGTTTGTGTTCCAGGTTCCTAAGTCTGTAAGGGATCTGTTGCCCCAGCTGCAGTGCAGCCCAGCTTTGCAGTGCTGGTCCAAATGCTGTGCCTACTGCTCCCCCTGGCCAGTCCTTGCCTTAATTCTTTTTTCTTATGATGTGGTTACATCTCAGCTCTTCGCTTCCTCTGTCTATATTGCCGCCTCAGCCTGGGTCAGTGCTCCAAGGAACTACTTTTGATGGTTCCCCACAACTTCATAAACACAGTCATAGAAAACATTTTTGAGTGTCACACATATCAACATGCCCCAGGCATCTTGTCGTTTTAGTGTGGGGCATGAACAACCTCCTGAATGGACTGTTCTGAGAAGGGTCTGGGGCAGAGATGGGCAGTTGTGGAGCTTCCCACAGCAGCCCAGCCAAGTAGAGGAGGTGAGTGAACACACAGGCTATCACTGGACACAAGCGCTATGGGGCTCAGATTGGCAATCAGGCAGTTTCCTGGAGGAAGGACCTTTACACTGGTGGGAGAGTTTGAAGAAGTGGTAGAAGAGGGCACACAGTCCTGAGGGTTTTAGTGCACTGGGGAACTATCCAGGTTTCCTGTGGCATCTGCCTTGTCTGCCCTGCCCTGTGGGGCCATGGCTTTGTGCTCTGCTATCCTGCCTCCAGCTCTTCTGGCACATGATATTCACCATTCCTGTGTTCTGTGCAGCATCAGTAAGGTGCATAAGGTGGGGGAACCCATCCAGCTGGGCATCCAGGGAGCCTGGTGAGAAGCCAGTGTACCTTTGGGAGGTGACCCTGGAGACTTCTTGGTGATTCCACCTCACGGGAGATGAGTTCTCACCAGCTATGTGTGTTCAGCTGTGTCCAGTGCTTGGTGAGGGGTTCAGCCTGGCTGGGAAAGGCTATGTCTTTCCTGTCCAGACTTGCCCTCTGGCCAGTGATGGAAATGAATGCAGGCCTGTCATGAAAGGAGACATGTGTTATATCTCACTCTCTGAAGGTTTTGATATGGAAGTGATCTCTTCTCATGCTGAGAACCTGCCTCACCTCTGCTGGGCCTTGTGGGGGCACAGAATAGATTAGGATATGAAGCCAGGCATGGCGGTGCACGCCTTTAATCCCAGCACTCGGGAGGCTGAGGTAGGAGGAGCGATGTGAGTTCAAGGCCGGCTTGGGCTACAATGCGAGTGTAGGGCCGACCTGAGCTACATAGTGCGACCCTGCCTCAAAAACTAGGGCTGGGAGCTGGGTGTGGTGGTGCATACCTTTAATCCCAG
>RJWM01002621.1:23353-47139 GCA_004363535.1 Dasyprocta punctata
AAAAAAAAAAAAAAAAAAAAAAAAAAAAAAAAAAAAAAAAAAAAAAAAAAAAAAAAAAAAAAAAAAAAAAAAAAAAAAAAAAAAAACTAGGGCCAGGAGTTTGGCTCAGTGGCTTAAGCGCCTTAAGGTGTGAGGCTGTGAGTTCACTCCCCGGTGCCGCAAAAAAAAAAAAGGATATGACCTAGCATCACCAGAGTTCCTGGCAAATGGTTCTTGTGCTTGGAGATAAGTTGTCTTCAGCCTGAGGCTCATAGTTCGGCAAAGAAGTAACACTCAGAAGTGAGAGAGGAGTGGGCTATATGTGGTGGCACATGCCTGTAATCCCAGCACTCAGGAGGCTGAGGCAGGAGGATCACTGTGAGTTCAAGGTCAATCTGAACTACCTAGCCAAGACCCTGTCTCCAAAAAAAAAAAAATCCCAAAATAACCACCCCCCAAAAAAAGAAAAAAAAAAAAAAGGAAAAGAAATGAGAGAGGAGGAGGTGCATGTGGCCCTTCTTCCTTCATAGATGGCTGTATTGTTCATGTAATTGACTACACTCACCCTGGAAGGGCTTCAGGAAGGGTCTTCTGAATGCCCTGCAGGTGTTAAGAATGTGAAGCGTCAGTGCCTAAGCTAAAACTGTGACAGACTTTCCTGTCACTGGTAGGCCTATGTCATTTTTCATTGGAGGCCTCCAGTGGCCAAGCATGAGTCAGGGGCAGGATTGAATCTGGCTTTAGAATCATGTGAAATTTAACATTGACCCATAGATGACTGGTGCAGGCACTGGTATCAGCTCTGTACTACAGTCTAGTCTACTTCATCTGAGGGACCTTGGGGATGGAACAAGGAGGCTGGCCAGGGACCTTGACAAAGGACATTGTAGTCTCATCTTTGCTCAGTGGGTATTCTATGCATGGAGCTTGCCTGGGCCATGGGGTTGCATGCCTGTACCCCGCTATCTCCTCAGCCTGAGCTTCCTGCTTCCTCTTGTCTCTCTGCTCCCTGACATGATTTTCCTGTTTGTTTGGTTTTTCACACAGCCCAGCCAAGCGACTCTCCAGCAGGAAGGTGGCAAGGTAGGCAGAGCTTTAATCACTTGCTGAAAATGTTCTGAAATGTATTGGTAGTCATAGTTTTTTTTTAAAAAAAACCATTTTATAAAACATTCTTTTCCAAGCCATTCATAAAAGCTTTTAAAAGTTACTTTCCATGGTTTGGAGTAGAAGCAAGTTATTCGACGGGATGGAATGTGAGGGGAGTTTCCAGGACTGCGGGTTGGGCCTGCACTTGGGACTGGGAAGCATTTGGCATCCCCTGCTACTGTGTGTCCTGCAGTGGCTGGGAGGGGGCTCTCGTCCCCATATCTGCTGTAGGTCACTACAAGGAGAGAGATCCAGCAAGGGGCCTGCCAGCTCAGAGCTGGGTCTGGATGACCTCTTGCCTAATTTGTGTACTGTCCTGCCAGTAGTCCCCACAGTGAACCAAAGTGAAGGATTGGCCCTGCTTTGAGTCCTGGAAGCTAGTGTTTGGCTTTGGTGCTATTGGTTCGTGCTGTGAAGTTGACAGCACATCAGCCCCCTAGGCCAGTACTATAACAGTCTTCACTGAAATCAAGGATGCCCTGGGACCTGTTTCTGCTGTATGTCCTCCTTTTGACAAGCAGTTGCTGCTGCTGGAGTTGGTGATTGCCATCATGGTTTTGTTTGCTTCATCTTTTTTTGTTTGTTTTGTTTTGCATTTTTTTGAGACAGGGTCTCACCTTATAGTTCAGGCTGACCTTGAATTCACTGCGTATCCCAGGCTGCCCTTGAATTTGTGGCAGTCCTCTTGCTTCATCCTCCTGAGTGCTGGGATTTCAGGCATCCACCACCATGTTCAATTTATTTTCTTAGCATTCTGAATTGCCATCCCACCTCCACTGCCCAGCCCTCTGCTGAGACCTTGAATTCTCCCCTGGGAACATTCCCTCTGTTCCCCACTCCCCTCTTCAGACAGAGTGTCTCCAGGTTTCATCACTGTGACCTTGGGTAGATCTCTCCTGCACCGTGCAACTTCCTTTGTTTCAGGCATTGGTTCATCTAGCTTTCTGTCCCTCTTCTTTCCCATTTCTTATTTCCATTTTGCACATCTGCCTATAGCTTCTTGAGAAAAGCAGTGCCAAGAGTTACACTTCGAAGACCGTGTAGTGATTTTGCTCTTGTCCTATGATTGGTGTAGTGCTGGATTGTGGATGATTTCCTGTCCACAATCCTCCTGCCTCAGCCTGCAAAATGCTGGGAATGTTTGAAGGTGTTGCTTATGCCTTCTGGTACTAAGTAGGGTTGTTTCTAAGGTGTTTAATTAATGGTCTTTGATTTTTGTGTTTTGTTTGATTTTTGAGACAGGTTCTTGCTATGTAGTTCAGGCTGGCTATGAACTCTGTATCCCAGGCTGACCTCACTTGTGGCAATCCTCCTGCCTTAGCCTCCCGAGTGTTGGGATTACAGGTGTGCACCACCATGCCTGGCTGATTTTTGTTTTTTTGTGACTGGTTTTCCCTTTCAAGAAGATGTTTTCTTTGTCCCTCAAGTTTAGTAATTTCATGATATCTTCTCTCTTTTTCTTTCTTTTTCTTTTTTTTTTTTTTCATTATTCATGATGAGCAAAATGAAAAACCGGCCTCTCTACCTGGAAACTGGCATCCATTAGTTCTGGAGCTGTCTTACATTCTTTATGTCCCTGCCTCCCACTTCTCATTCTGGAGCTTCTTGTGGTCTCTGAAAGATTGGAGTCCAGGGAAGGCAGAGGTCAGGATCTGCTGTCTACCTTCTCTGGTGGTTGTTTCCTTCACCCTTTTGAGAAGGGCATTAAACTCTTGGGAATGTAACATGAATCCCAGCTACTGTTTCAGTGCCTATCACAGCTCAACTGGCCTTTCATTGTCATGAAAGCTTTTCACCCAAACAGACAGTAAGGAGCAGCACTGAGAAAGGTGAAAACACAGCTTTGCCATCTCCTCGTCCTCCCACATCTGGTACCTGAACAGGCTTGTGGCTGGCCATTTGTCTATGGGACTTTGTGCCTGGAGACACCTTGTCCAAAGCGGGGAGAGAAGACCCCAACAAGCTGGAGAGGAATCTTGTAGCACAGAGGGCTGACTGGAGAATGGCTCCATCACTTGAAGTAACACTCCAAAAATTTATTTTTCCTTCACAGACACTTTGGTATACAAAAAGCAGGTATTCATAGTAAAGGGTTACAATGCAGAGGAGTATTCTGTGGTATAATGACATCTCCATATAAGTGTACATGCAAATTTTAATCTGCTGCCAGTTTGCCTTAAATCTGTCATGAGTGCTGGAAAACAAAACAGCTGTTACACTTCACTTTGTGTAGTTTTCAGCCGTTGTTGTTGTTGTTCTAAGCCTTTTGCTTGTGCATTGTGGCTGAGATGGTGGATTTTGCAGTGACCTTCTGTGACTCTGTGACTGACCATGTCCCAAACCTCTCTCAGTCTGTTTCCTCCGTGTTGGTGGAGGTGGAAATGGCTCTCATTTGCTGAGGCAAGTGGGACAGAGCTGACTCAATCAGGATAGGAAGAAGCACTAGTGGGACTTTTAGCAGGAAATTACCCCTCCAGTCTCCAGGCAGAAGATAGATCTCAGGAGCCCAACAACTTGTTGTTTACCTGCTGGACTTTACCTACCTCTTTTTGGGTGGGTCAGGCACTTCCCATAGTCCCTTTTTGGACAGAGGAGGGGAGTTTTCTTGAGGGGGTAGGCCAGGCCATAAGCTAGACACTTGGGGACAGGCACACCTTCCCTGTTCCTGGGTCAGCCTTTGGAAGTGCTATAGCCCCTGCTCATGGTGACTTTTTTGGTCTGGAACAAACCACTCCCAGGCCTAGCAGTGGGATCACATTGAGATCGAGGTCTTGAATGTTTAAAAGTAGCAACAGCTGAGAACATGGTTTCTGGCAGTACTTTTGAGAATTCAAGAAAACCTCAGAACCAGCCCTTTCTGGATGCACCCACCCGCACTAGTTTGTGGTTGAAGGGATGGGGGGCATCAGCTTTCTTTTCTCCTTATAACATTTATGAATGAAAAAGAAATGTAGAAACTCAGTACTTAAATATAAACAGCTTCATTTATTGATAAGGTGAAGTAGACATTTTTAGTTTGGTTACTGTTAGCATTCAATTGAATTGTTAGTATGAGCTATGTCCTTCACAAAGCTGTTTATAAACAAGACCTTGTTTAAACCTTGTAATTGCTGGCAGATTCCCATTTTATAGGGGAATGAGGCTCAGAGAAGGTGAGTCTTTTTCAAAGTCACACAGCTCCAAGTGTTGGGTTTTCAGGCTTGAAGCATAGCTTAGCATCAAGGGTCACATAGGTTGAAAGAACTTGACATGGAGGCTTGCTATTGGCATATTTGTATAGATACTCTGAGAGTTTTATAAAATTTTGCTGAGTGTTGATGGAGACTCACCACAACAAAGGAGGTTAGCTAGAACCATGTGCAGGTATGGGACCTGCTGAGGCACTGAAGGGAGGAGTAGCTCCTGCATGAGGCCACAGTATGAGGCCCTCAGGGCTAGGTGTCCCAGAGCCCTGGGCTGGCAGCACCCTGTCCACTGGCTGGTGCTTCAAGGATGGATATCCACATCTGAGTGCTTCCATGCATGGCCGAACCAGGCTTCACATACAACCATGGTGTGACCCAGTCCTAGATCCATACCTCTCTTCAAAATCCTAAAGTGTCACTGTCCCAGGGTATGTGCTTGACACAAGTGTCAAAATGGTCTGTAGGTGCCGTGCACAGGAGTCCGGATTCTGAATTAATGTTTGACAGGTCTCTGGTGAAAGCACAGTTAGTTTCCTATCATGGTGAGGAACAGTGTTATGTTTTATTGCATTTAAGTACAAAGTGCCCTCCTCCAAGCACAGCTGGCAGAGAGAGAGAGAGGTCATGTTCTCTCAGGCACCAAAGACTGCCAGGAGGACTCTGAAACCAGAGTGCTACCTTCTCCTCCTGGCCCCTCAGTAAAGGTGACTGGCCCAGGATTGTTTGCTCTGTGCTTTGGTCAGAAAGACCACGGCCTCTGGAGCCAAGAGCCTGTGTCTGGCATGCTGCTGTCTGCCTTTCAGAGGGATTTGGCAGTACTGGTGTTGGGAAAGCTTGCCATTTGGTTTTTCCCCTTCTTCCCTCTACTGTTAATTCTATTTCACAGGTACTTGCACCAGTCAGGGGCCCTGACCATGGAGGCCCTGGAGGACACTCCATCAGAGCCTGTGGAGGGCCCGGAGGAGGACATTGCTGACAAGGTAGGTACTGGGTGCTGAGGACTAAAGGCCAGGAGCAGGTTATGGGCAGTATAAACCAACTGTAGCCAGAGTCTGAGGCTGTCCCCAAATATGCTGCCTTGTGCTTCATGGGCGCTGGGTGGCTGAAAGGACACCTGGCTTCGTCCTGATACTTGGGGAATGCTATCTGGACAGTCCAACAGAAGTTGGCAGTGGTATCACTAGGAACCACCCAGCCTTGACCTTCCTCAGCATGTTCCCTCATGGGTCCAGTGGTTATGGGATGAAGAAGAGAATTTTATGGGAGCAGGCAGAGCGGTAGAAAGGACTGAAGCTGAAGTGTGGGAGCTGGGATTTCAGATACTACACAGGTGCCTGTGTGCATACAGAGCAGACAGCCCAAGGGACAGGAGCAGAGATGTTTTGAAGACCTCCTGGATGGCTCTCCTTGAATACAGAGCAATTACCTCCACTTTGGCTAAATCTGGCCCTATCTCCATGTACTGATAGTACAGAACTGGCTAAGTGATTTCCTTCCCTTCAGTTGACTCTAAGCAATGTAAATAGGGCTAGCTGAGGTACTGATATGTAATCTTTGAAGCCAGTCGACAGTCAACTGTTTCCCCATGTTAATGGCTCGCTGTATGGTTGAGCCCAGCAGGATGGCAGAGCCAACACTCCAGGACTGTCAACTAGGTTCCAGCTTCAAGACTTCCCAGGGCACAAAAGTTTACACATCAGAAACTGAAGCAAGGGCTGGGGATTTAGCTCAGTGGCATAAGTGCCTGCCTGGTAGGTGTGAGGTTATGAGTTCAATCCCTGGTACTGAAAAAAAAAAAAAAAAAGAAAGAAACTGAAGCAACAGCTTCCTAAACATTAAATGCTACCTCAGTTGTGTTATGCAGATTGGTCTTTCTGCATATCCTTCTCTGCATATTACAGAGGTGCTTTCTGGCCTCCTAGCTAGCTCAACTCACAGTACTCACATAATTCCCGCTCATCCTTAGCCACTCCCTTCTTCACGAATTAATAAAATACGTTAGGCCCTGGGTTAGGGTCTTTGTTCTATGAATCCTCTTCTGGACCAGACTCAGGACACTTTGGCTGCTTTTAACTGTAAATATGTCTTAGTGTCTTTATTCTCAATGTGGGTTGCACCAGAGGTGATAGATTGGAATTAATTCATGAGGATTCAAATAACATCTCCATGAGATTACAAATATAAACTTCCTGGACTGCAACAAGGATGAGAAAAGGGCCTCTATAGGTATGCTCAGAAATTCAGCTTACCAGGGCCCATGAAGCAAGACTTGGGTGTTTGACCTGCAGTGGCCACAGGGCCAGCCACACCAAGCCCCAGACTATTCCCGAGGGGCATGGTGGAATATGTCATGGCATAGAGCACAAAATTGTAGAGGTCAAACCCGTTTCCCAAGGTCAGTCTGAGCGTTGGGGAGGGGCAACAACACCATTTGCCTCCTTTACCCACTCTATAGCCAATCTCCACTGCTTTCTGCATCTCATCTCTCCTGCACTATCTCCTTCCTTATCAGCACCCTGTCTTTCCCACCCGCACATTTCTCTCTACTTGCTTCTGTACCCCATCTTCCCTGTCATACCCTGTCTCTGTCCTCTACTATGCCCCATACCCTGTCTCTGTCCTCTACTATGCCCCATCTCTACTCCTCCTGCACTACATCTCCCCTACATCATCCTGCACCTCATCTCCACCCCTTCCCACATCCCATCTCTCCTGTCACCTTCTGCACATCTGCTCCCCCTCCCACACCACGCTTACATGGCATCTCTACATCTGCACTCTTCAGCCCAAGAGTGTGCTCTACCTCCTCTTCCTTCATTCCTCCTTCTGCCTTTGTGCTGTCTATCTCCCTTCTCACATGAACCCCATGTAGAAGACAGGGGCTAAGACATGGGCCTTTCTGTCACTTATATCCCCAGGTGCCTGAATCTCCTCCATGGGCTACATGGGACAGAGCAGGGGCCCCACTTGTGTCATGAATGTGTGAGCCTCACTGTCCTGTGTACTTTTGGGCCCTCAGGCCTTAGAACCTCCTCTAATGTGTCCCCTTGTCCTGTGTAGGTGACAGAGTGACCCAGTGGAAAGCTGAAGGGAGTTCCTGGGACAGTTTCAGCCAGGGCTGGATATAACCCCAGCTCAGCTGGGCATGTATGGAGTCCTGTGCTTACCCCCAGAGGCTCCCTGGGGGTGGGACACTCCTTCCCCTCATCCCTGATGTTCAAGCTGTGTCTCATTACCAAGGTCGTCTTCCTGGAGAGGCGGGTGTCAGAGCTGGAGAAGGATAGCGTGGCTGCGGGGGAGCAGCACAGCAGGCTGAGGCAAGAGAACCTCCAGCTAGTACACAGGTGAGCAGGGTCCTGCTCACCTAGAGCTGCACGTCCATTCAGGTGCTGGCTGGGCAGGCTGACCTTGAGTACTCTCCCCTTCAGGTATCTGGGCCTACACACAGAGAGGACGCTCCAGAGGAGCAAGGGAAAGGTAGCCCCTTGCTTATGTGCACACAACATGAAGCTTAACCTAGGGGCCATTGGGGAGTACAGATTAAAGCCACAGGAGGAACTGTGGCATGTTCAGTGGTGGGGGCCATGGGTTTGATACCCAGGACCAGAACAAACCCAAGAAGAGATGTGTTCCTCAGCTCACAGTGGGTGTCTCTGTACATGGAGTCTCACTAGGTTAAGTTTCTGGAGAACTTGGGAGCCCTCCTGGGGCTGCCCAGCATCCACCTGAAGCTGGTTAACAGTACTGAGGGCTCTAGCTTGTGCTCCATTTCTCTTAGCACTGATCCCTGGGTGGGGACATGTCATTCCAAGATGGTGGCTACACATTGCACATCTCATCTGTGGTTTCATTCACCTTACTGTCACCCAGAAGCAGATACCATCTCCATTTCAATGATGTAACAGAAGTGTGGGGAGTTTAGATTATGCTAGGGCCTTGGAGACAGCAGGAAGCCTTTGGGGGTGAGGACAGAGCCCTGCACTAGAGGAACAGATCAGGGAGCACTTGTGCGGGGCAGTTTATCCTTGAGGATTCCTGGCTGTAGAAGTCACTTAGTAGCAGAAAAGCATACTGAACAGGAGACAGGATCTGCAGCCTAGTCATGCCTGGGTGGGGATGCTAAAAAAAAAAAAAAAATTAGGCACAGCTTCTAGGTTTGGACAGAGGAATGAGCAAGTTTCCTTCTGATGCAAACTTTGCTGCATTCTTTGGTCAGAATTACATGTTCACAGTAATGTTTCTCCTGCACAGCGTGGAGGATCTTAATCCTGAAGGAATCCGTTGTTGGGGCAATGGAGAGGCACTTGTGGAATCCAGGGAAGAGACTATTTACCTGGAGCTGCTGGGCCACATGCTGGTTTTGCCACAGCCTAGCCTTAGGCCAGGGATTTGTACCTCTGAACCTGTTTTCTCATCCACAACCTGAATATGTGGTTGGAGAGGGCTCTGGACAAAGGCTACATATACTTGTGCTGGTTGCAAGTGTCCCCTTGGTTACCCAGCATTCCTGAAGCAAGGTATATTCCTGACTGTCCTCCAGTTCAAGAGCTCTGTGAGAGTCACAGCTTCTGGACCAAGCTGCATATCATAATTAGCATCACAGAAACAAGTTGTCTTATTAAATATAGGCCTTAGCTTGGTGCTGCTCACTCCCTAGGATTCCCACTGGAGATGTACCTGCCCACCAGCTCCTGCTGCCAAGTTGGGGGGCTAGCCATGCTCCTGAGAGGCTTGGGTTCCATGGCGTGTTAAGTGTGTCTTATGTCCCGAGAGGGTTGTGTCTTGAGCTAAGTATGAAGGTTCCATTTTCACCTGGTGTTATTCATTCATCAGTTACCCACACTAAAAGATTGCTGCATTCAGCCGGGCGTGGTGGCGCACGCCTTTAATCCCAGCACTTGGGAGGCTGAGGTAGGCGGAGCGTTGTGAGTTCGAGGCCAGCTTGGGCTACAGCGCGAGCGCAAGGCCAGCCTGAGCTACACAGTACGACCCTGCCTCAAAAAAACCAGGGCCGGGAGTTTGGCTCAGCAGCTTAAGCGCCTGTCTGGCAGGTGCGAGCCTGTGAGTTCAATTCCTGGTGCTGAAAAAAAAAAAAAAAAAAAAAAAGATTGCTGCATTTAGCTGTCACGTTCACTTTCTACAGAGTTCTGTGGCCCTTGCATCCCAAATGTTTTCTGGCTTCTCCCTAGCTCTAACATCTTAGGCCAGTCTAGCTGCAGTTGGCAGCAGCCAGCATCAGTGCAGTATTCTAGCAGCTGGTGGGCATAGTAGACACCCTGTCTCTTCCCCTTTGTCTTTAGAGCCAATGCCTTGGAGGAACAGCTGAAGGAACAGGAGTTGAGAGCCCACGAAATGGTACTAGAAGAGGCCAGAAAGCAGAAAGAACTTCTGTGTAAGATGGAGCGAGAGAAGAGCATCGAGATTGAGAATCTGCAGGCTAGGTAGGCAATAGAGAGTCCCAAAAGATGCAACATACGGGAAAGAAGTTTTACTTTAGAAAAAGGGGGAAACCGAAGTGGAAAGAACTTCAAAATTCTCCTTAAGGAGAATATAGGCCAAGAGACCTATATTCACAGACTGACTATTGCTTCCGCAAGTCTGTCCTGTCCATGTCTTCCATTACATATTTATCTCATCCAAATGCACTGGGGGACACCTGTGGTCCCAGGTACTCTACAGACTGAGGCAGGAAGATTGCTTGAGTGAAGGAATTAGGGAATTAGAGGGCAGCCAGGGCAGAATAGTGAGACTCTGTCTCCAAAAAAGAAAAGGAATTAAAAGAAAAAAAAAAGTGAATTTTGCAGGATTGCTTTTGTACTTACTTGGAACTGACACTATAAATATTTGATACATTTACAGACACACTAAAGGGAAGTCATCAGATAATACAATTGTTCACACACATTGTTGCTTGTGTCAGGGGGATATTGGGGCCAGTTGTAAGAGCTCCTAATACCAGAGTGGGACCAGCCCAGGACAGGGCCCCATGGGGTATCACTCAAAGTGTAACTACTTATGCAAGAGTTCTCAGTAACACAGGTAGTCTGTAAGTAGAAGGGAAAGACACGGTCTTCAGAGGAATTCCAGGAAATATCTGTAGCTACCCCTCCAGGAGTTGGCCAAGCTTCCCTCCCCTGGGGGCTGGACTTGGGGCTAGCATAGTAACCAGGAAGCTGTGATTGGATAGAGAGGATACTTGGAAGACACAGGTTACAGAGGTGAGCTGTGAGTCCTGTGGGTGTCAGGTAGGGTGTGATAAGAAGGCCCTAGAGCAAGGTGGAGTCTTACCCAAACCCATTGCCCCAGCTAACTATGAGAAAACATCTGACAGAGCCAGTTTGAGGAGCATTCTACCGGACACATGGCCAGGACTGGCAACCCACCAGGTTCACAGAGTAGAACAGTCTGGGAGACCCACAAACCAGGTGACATAGACATAAAAGCAGATGCTGAGAGACCCTGGTGGGATCCCGGGCTTTGATGGAAAATCCACAATGTACAGTTAGCTAATAGTATGACCCACCTGGGTGTGTGCTTGATGAGAAGTGATGACCTAATGGAAAGGAAATAAGGGAGGCCTTGGGGATATTACACTATATGCAACTGTTCTATGAACCTAAAATATCCCCATCCCAAATTCATTTAACAAGCTGGCATGGGCTACAGAAAAGCTTTGGCCTAGAGCACTTATATGGGGTGAAGATTTGTATGGGTGCTTGTGTCCGAAGCGGGTCCCAGGAGGGTTCCTCCAGATACTAGGCCTGCCTTACCCTGCAGAGGCACATTTTTGAGAGAGCAGGTCCCAGCCTTGTTTTCATGTCCCAGGCTGCAGCAACTGGATGAGGAGAATAGTGAGCTGCGATCCTGCACGCCTTGTCTGAAGGCCAACATCGAGCGTCTAGAAGAGGTGAGATGGCGACTGCAGGCTGTGACCAGCAGCGCCAGGCTGGTTCTATCTGTGGGTGCTAGGGTCAGGCTCCAGCTCTCCTGAGCACAGGATTTCTAGTACCTTCTGCTCTTCACACTGACAGGGTGAGAGGATGTGTACTTAGAGCCTGTAAGGGAGCCAGGCAGCTACTCCTGGGAGTAGGATGACAGCAGCAGGCCCTATTGTAATCAGGTGTAAAGGAGCCATCCCTTTGTTGGAGGACACTAGGCTCAACCCAGCCTCCAGTTGACTTAGGATCTATGATCCCTGAGGTCCACACGAAGATTGACCCCATAGTCTGAATCCAGAGAACAGTGTCCATTCCATAGCAGACTATGGTGGCCTCTAGATAGCTTGCTCCTGCAGTTTTGTGGGTAGAAGTATCAACATGGTCCCTGCATCCTGGCTACACACCTAGAGACCCCTCTTCTCTCCTTTCTCATCAAGTACCCCTGTGTAGCTCTGAAACCAGAAGATGTTCCAAGACCATGTGGGCTCTGGCTCCTGTAAGCTACAGGTATTAGACTGAAAATGCACACAGACACTAGATCATGTCCTATCCTCTTGCCCCCACCCTTTTGAGAAACACCTGTTGTGGCCTGTGTGTGTTTTGACCACAGTCAGGGTCACTAGACTGGGCAGTAGTCTCAGGGACAAGCTTCACAGATGAGCTGTATGCACTGGCAGGAGGTACCATGTGTCCACACAGGCCTTATTTTTTCAGGAGAAGCAGAAACTGCTGGATGAGATTGAAGGGTTGACACTCCGGCTCAGTGAGGAGCAGGACAACAAGAGGAAGATGGGGGATAGGCTGAGCCATGAGCGCCACCAGTTCCAGAGGGACAAGGAGGCGACCCAGGAGGTGAGCAGGACCAGCTGTCTCTTTCCTATGCCCATACCCTGCCCAGTGCAGCCTGCTCCTGGGGGAGGCCAGAGGAGCCTTTGTCTCCTGGACAAAGGCTTTTAGCTATCATTCTCAGCAGGGCTGTTGGTGCTTGGTGACCTCCTGGACCATTGGCCAGTGACCTCCCAGGAGAACATGGCTAGGCTGACTTAACAGGTGCTTGCCCTATGCTTCCTTCACAGCTAATTGAGGACCTTCGTAGGCAGCTAGAGCACGTGCAGCTCCTCAGGCTGGAGGCTGAGCAGAGGCGAGGCCGCAGTAGCAGCATGGGGTTGCAGGAGTACCACAGCCGCACCAGGGAGAGTGAGCTGGAGCAGGAAGTCCGCAAGCTCAAGCAGGTATGGCTCTGTCCAGCCCCACAGGACAAAATACCTGACACTCACAGCTTAAAAGAGATTTTCTTTTCTTTTTTTTTTTTTTTTTTTTTTTGGTACCGGGGATTGAACTTGCAATCTTGCACCTGCCAGGCAGGCACTTAGGCCACTGAGCTAAATCCCCAGTGCTGTTTTTTGAGACAGGGTCTCACTATGTAGTTCAGGCTGGCCTTGAACTCACTTTGTAGCCCAGGCTGGCCTTGAATTCAAAATCCTCCTGCCTCAGCCTCCCAAATGCTGGAATTAAAGGTGTGTGCCACCATGCCCAGCTTAAAAGAGATGAATTTAGCTTAATTTTCAGGGGATTCAGTCCATGGTTAGCTCTCCCCAAAGCAGAAGTAGCATGGTGGAAGAGCATGGCAGGAGAAAACTGTTCCACAGCAGCCAGGAAGCAGAGAGAGAAAGGAGAAGCCAGGCACATGAATGTGCCCTTCTAGTGACCTCTAGTGACTCATCCGACCAGCCAGACCCCACCTGTGAATCAGCTGCCCACACAAAACTTTTTTTTTGGTACCAGGAATTGAACTCAGGACCTTTCGGGTGCTTATGCCAGTGAACAATATCCCCAGTCCCTGAACACAAGACTTCTGGGAGACATTTTAGATTTAAAGCATAACTGGCCTGGGAGGGGAACTGAGCTGCAGATTCCTTGTCCTGGCCCAGCATGGTGATGCTCCTGTGTCCCCTAGGACAACCGCAGCCTGAAGGAGCAGAACGATGAGCTGAATGGGCAGATCATCACTCTCAGCATCCAGGGTGCCAGGAGCCTATTCTCCACAGCCTTTTCCGAGTCCCTGGCTGCAGAGATCAGCTCAGTCTCCCGCGATGAGGTATTCTTCTTCTTCTGTCTGTGTCCAAAGGTCTCTGTGCCCAACACCAACCCCTTGCTCTCGCCACAGCTCATGGAAGCCATCCAGAAGCAGGAGGAGATCAACTTCCGCCTACAAGACTACATTGATAGGATCATCGTGGCCATCATGGAGACCAACCCATCCATCCTGGAGGTCAAATAGGGCAGCAAAGCCCAGTCTGGGCTGGCTCAGGACGCCACCAGCATCCCGAGTGCCCCGCTACACCATATGGAGTCGAGACCGGCAGGGCCTCAGCCTGCCAAACCCAGGGTGTGCAGGATCCTTGGGGAGTGGGAAAGGGAGGAAGAAGGGGAACCTCTAGCACTGAGTCCACAGCAGGCATGGATTGTGGTAGCGCCTCCCCACGTTACCTGGCTATAGTGCCCATGTCTGCTCATCAGGGATGGGCTCTAAGCTGTGTGCAGAGTTCAAGACAGCTTCTCAGGCCAGGTGAACTCTCCAACTCCCTTGCAGCAGATCCCTTTTCCCTCCATGAATCTCTGTCAGGCAGAAAGGAAGAAAACGGGTCCCTATCAGAGCTGCAGCTGCCCGCACAAGCGCCCTCACATGGTGCCGCCCCATCCCAACCACTACTGAACGGTGTCCAAGTCCTGGACCCTCCCATGGGACATGGGAAGGGAGGCTGGTATGTGTAGGTCTGGCTGGGAACCATGTGCCCCTCAGTTCTCCTTGAGTGGCTCAGGCCATCACCCAGAGGGCCACCTTTGTCCAGCTTCAAGACCAGGGGCTTCCAAACAGCCACCCTACGCCCTGACTCATTCTAGTAATTTCAAGGGCTCTGTGGGTGGCAGGAGTACACTAGAACCCTTTACTCTGATACTACAATTTGAGATCTTGACTGTGGAATTCACTCCCTGCATGGGGTAGACACTGCTGGCCCTTCTATAGGGGCCACTACTCTGTGGGTATGACATGCTCTGGCCTCCTGGAGTCCACACCCTCCCTAGGCAGACCGTCACTGCCCTGGATGAAGTCCACATTTCCCAGGCTAGAGTCCACATGGAACCATGTTTCCTTCTGGGCGTCTGACTTTTGTTCTTCCCCAGGGTTACATCCTGCAGCAGTGTGGGCAGGGCTGCTCTCCATGGGCACAAGAGTACTGAGGGGCCTTCCTGCACATCTCCTGCCCCACCCAGGAAGGCAGTGCCACAGCTACTGGGCCTTCCCTGAGCCTGGGAGCCTGCTGGGCATTTCCAGGTGGACCAAGACCTGTCACAAAGACTGGCCACCCCACTGTGTGCAAGTGTGTGTGCGCGTGTGCATGAGTGTACACACAAGTGTGAGTGTATGTGTGCTGCCCTGCATCCCTCCACGTGGCCCTTCTACACTAAAATTTAAGATGTTGCCTCGTGTTATACATTCTGGGGAAAGCCTTGGGTGTAAATCAGTGTAAACTTGGAAGACAGATTTTTCTATCATGTAGAGTAGGTATTTTTTATAGATTGAAGGTTGATCAATTTTTTAATACTTTCCAGAGAGAAAAACTATCTGTGTATACACATGAAATATATATATATATATATATGTATACATATGTATAATATATAAATATTGGAGCCCTGCCTTTCTGTGCCCAGGTCCCAGCCCTGTAACATGGGCTGTGGCCTGTCCTGCTGACCACTCAGCAGTGTTGTGACTGTAAACATTAGTTTCCAGGATTCACTGAGGGACACACCAATGACCAATTTGCACGTGGCACCTGCTTCAACTCCTGAGAAATGACTTCTGCTTGGACACAGGAGGATGGAAGGCCAGCAGGGTCCTGCCCAATGTGTTGGCCACCACAGATTAAAGCTGTTACCACACACACAAAAGCTGATTCCTTCCTCCACAGGGTGGTGAGGTGGGTGGGATGCCCAGCATCTTGGTCCTGCTTTCCCCAGGGGTCTGGAGACATGATTTCTGAGCTTAGACACATGAAGACCATCTTGGCTTTGTAGCTTGGTCAGGGGAGGCCCTTTCCTGAGGCCCCAGTGTAGGAAGGGGGTATGTGCCACAAGTCTTGGGCACAATGCCTCTGCCCTCTGTGATACACATCCTATGTTGTTGGGCATAAAGGAAGGGTTGGTGCTGTGCAGGGTAGTGGCAGGTAGCACTCCCCCAGGAGAGGCCAACAAATAGGAGGCAAAGGCCCAAGGATAGATGGCTTAAAAGTCAAAAAGAAGGGCTAATGGGCAGTTGAAGAATTCAGGTAGCCCTGTAATCACAGGAACAACATAACCAAGTTCTGAGGGGAACCATGTCTAATTGGAAGTGCTGGTTGTTGGCCAAAAATACCTGAACATGAGCTTTTTAGGACACTACCCAACTCAGGTAACCCCAGACCAGCAAACCACAAACCCATAGTTCTGCAATACCTCTCACACTGAGCTGCCTGCCTGCTGGTTATCCTGCTGAGTCCAAGCTGCTGCTCAGAGTTGTTAACAGGAGGGGGCACAGTGTTGTCCTTGGGGGAGCACAGCAGAGACACTACCAGGGTCTGGCCCAGGAGCCCTGGACACTTAGTAGAACTGAGAAATTTGGGGGCACAGCCAAGTCTGGTCCTGAGTTTCTGCCTGCAGGGGTATTGCTTGCCCTCCCATTTACCTAGGCTCTGTCTGTGGGCATCTGTCTTGGTACTAGCAGGGCCTGTCTACCATGGTCTAGCGGCTCCTGACTCACTTCCACTTGTAAGCACGTGAAGCTTGTCCATGGTCCAATCGGCTCCATTGGCAGAAGCTGAAATCACTGTTTAGCCCTATGGAGTCTCCAGCCCAAAGATGACACGGTCTCCCATTTAAGATAATGCAGGGCAAGGAAGGACAAGATGAAAACCCATTGTTATGGAAAACATTCCCAGGAAGGGCTGCCTGAGCTTCTTGTAGTAAGACATTTCCAGAGGAAGCCTGGAGATCTCAGCAAGTCCCTCCTGGGTGGTGACCCTCCAACACCACCCCCACCCCACTCCAGTCAACTGGCCACACGGCTTGCCAACACTGGCACCTCTATCTAGCAGGCCTACCCTTCCCAAAGTGGATCCTGTCTTCACGGTTGGCCCCTGACTTGATACAGCACTGCTGCTTGAACCTTCCAAATCTTAATTCTACCTGATAGAACAACATAAATAAAGCTTGGGCTAAGCAAACGACAACAGTGATTTTTCCTCTCTGGAAGAAAGCCTATTGGCAGTAAAGCTAGGAAGTTATTTCCCTATCTAGCTAGATCCCCAAGGCAGCTGCTCAGAGAGCAAAAGCCCTTCCACCTGCTAGCAGTTCACAGTAGAGGCCCAAAGGAAATCGGAAAGTTCAACCAGGAACCTTATCCATTTACTTGTTAACCTGCAAGTTCACTGATTATTCTGACCCAGGTGTGTGTGGCTCACAAAGCAGATAATTTGTAAAATCTGAGCTTTGGATCTAGAGCAGCTGGCCTGCGCATCTTAAGCCCATCCCAGTAAGCTTCCCAAGTACTCATCCATGGGCATGGACTCTGACTGCCTCTGACCTTTTTACTGCTGTGTGCCCAAAGCCTTGAACAGGGTTGGGCCCCAAATTATCTGAAGGACTGGTCTGCTTGACCCTGCAGGGCTCTTTGCTGCCGCACAGCCCCACACTCTCTTGTATTGATTTGGGTGTGTCCACATGTCAGGGTTGTGTCCTCTGACCAACACCACACTGGCATGGAGCAGAGTTCAGTCCACAGTCAACAACCCAAAGTTTTCTGCTATGCAATGCATCAGAACATTCAGGATGACCACATAGTGACTAGAGATGCAGGAGAGACCCTTGTCCCTTGCCCATCTCCAGCTCCCTCAGTATATCAAGAATCCTAAGATTCTTCCTTAGGCTCTCTTTTGAGCAACTGTATTCTCCCCCAATGGCAGGCCTTGTTCCTGCCCTGGCCCCCTCACAGGGCTGTACTAAGCAACACGCAGCAGAGTTGGCCACCTGCAGCAAGCTAGCAGAAGCCACAGCCACAGGTCCAGTTTTAGCTGTTTGGCAGGCAGTCACAGGGTTGTGTGCTCCTTTCCTCTCTAGACTAGGAAGCAATACCAATTCTGAGCTCATCCACCACAGGTGGTGTCCAATGGTGGTTGAGGAGAGAAGGGGACAGCCTGCTGGCTTGGAAGGGATGTACTTCCTGTCCCTGTCTCCAGAGAGCTGGTAGACCTGGGGTGGGTGTTTCATAGCAAAGAGATAAACCTCCCAGGATATATGCATGTCCTGCCACCTAGGAATACTTAGCCAATTTCTGAGCCAGGAATGGTGGTACACATCTGTAATTCCAGCACTCAAGAGCCTGAGACAAGAGGAATGGCTAAATAGTAAGACCCTGTCTAGAAACAAAGCCATCTTCCAACCTGAGCACTAAAAGAGGGATTCATAGATGTGTCCATTCAGCGTTCAGAATATAATGGTTCACCTTCGGCTTGCTGGCTTTCTGGGTGCATGGCCCTATCTCTAGAGGACCTATTGTGATTGGCGCAGATTTTTCTAAGCCCTAGAGTACATTTCTTTGACTTGAAAAACTCAGCTCTATATTACCACAGATCTGGTGGTCTTTCCTGAGACTCCAAAACGGCCTTACTTCTTCCTGGTCTGATCTCTCTTTCTTATATGGTGTTTTCGAAGACCCAGCTGCCCTCCGATCCCTCTACCACTGCAGCTTTTGATTCCAGGACTCTTGGGCTTCTCCCCTGCTCAAAAGACAGACTAACCTGAAGTAGGCTTTGGAAGTTCTGGGTGTGTGAGTGACCTCTGGCAGCCAAATGGCCCTAAAGGGACACTAAACCTAAGGGGCTTTTTTGTGAAGAGGTTGCTCAGAGGGCTGGGGGAGGGGGGTGGCCCAGTTTGAAGGCAGATTCCCTTGAGCCAAGGAAACAGGCCCAGATAAGTCATATGCTCAAGTGACATCGTGATTCATGAGGCCGTACCTCAGACTAGCCGATCTGCGCTACTGCTGCTTCTGATCATTGGACCCAGGAAGAGCCTCCAGGAGCAGAGCGAAACATCCAGGAGGAGTCTGGGAGAGGCCGGGAGCAGCCAGGGGATAGCCCTGACCTCTCCGCAGCTGGACCTCCCAGCCCCAACCCAGCCCAGGAGCAGCGGGACTCGTAGCCCCGCCTTGGAATAAACTGGACCCGACTCGACTCCTGACCACAGACCAGAGCCCCAGTCCCAAGCCCCAGCCCAAAGGCTGTCGGACCCCATTCTGAGAGCCCGCCCCTTCTCCCCTTCGCAAGGTACTCTGGTAGCTGTAGTCCAGTTCCTTCTCGGCTCTGCGTTCCCTGCGATAACACAGCCCGTCTCTAACAGAGGGCGGGGTAGGAGGAGCGCAAGGACGGCTTCATCCAGAGACTATAACTCCCGGCGGGCTTCGCGCGTTGCCGCACGGACTGTGGGAGTAGTAGTCCGGACGCGATTCCCAGCGCCTCGTGCGCCGCTGACGCACCGTAACCGCGAGACCCGGCAGGGCACCATGCTACGGAGATGGCGTAAAGTGAGTCGTGCCGGGCGGGCTCTACGGAGGCGGCGTAAGAAGGCTGGGCCGGGCGCTTCGCGGCTGAGGCGTGCTGGTCCGGGCAGCACGGCCGAGAGAGGCCGTACCTCTCTCGTTGAAGTTGGGGATCTGCTGACGGAGGCGCCTCTCAGCCGCGGGCGCTAAGGAAGCGCCGCAGCTCTCAGGTGAGTCCCACGAAGGAGCGGCCTGGGGCCCACGGAACTCCGCCTCCGGGACAGCGGCCCAGGTCCGGGGAGCCTCGGCCTGGGTAGTAGCGGCCCCGGACTGAAGGGTTTGGCCTGGGCGGCAGCAACCCAGGAAACTCGGCCTGGGGGACAACTGCCCGGGATGGTGAAGCAGGGGTGTCAGGCTGGGGCCTCGGCCTAGGGGCAGCGGCCCGGGACCAGAGGACTTAATCTGGTGGACAGCGGCCTCAGACCGGGATGCTGGGCGTGGGGGGGTAGTGGCCAGGGACCTGGGAGGCTCAGCCTGGGGATAGGACTCCAGACCGCGAATTGGAAGCCGGAGGGTATAGACTCTTTAGGCTGTCGGTGCTTGGTCCTACGGGTTACTCCAGGCCAACCCAGATGCCCTGGACACAGGTGGTGGTCTCCCTGCCTCCCTGTCCTTGAGTGCCCTCTTTTCCTGGTTAAACGCTGATCCATTGCACGAGGGCATGTGTTGAGGAGAACCCTCCACAGTTACTGGTACCTGTTTAGGGACCCTAGGAGTGATGTACAGAGGACAGTGGGCATCATTTATTTGTACCCTGACCATCCCACACTTCCTCTTCCCTGTTCCTCCCGGTGGGTGGGGAAGTTATGACAACCAGTGTTTCCTGCTAGCTGCAGAAGGTGCCCTTCTGGTCCTGACCAGAGATCCCTGTTGAGTAATCAGGGTACCCTGCTGGGCTGGTGTTCAAATCCCTTAGTTTCTAGAGCTTGTGACCACACCACAGGTACCAGAACCCCAAAAGCAATTGTGAGGCCTAGGTGTTTGGGATCTTGCAACTCAGTGAGGTGAGCAGTGGGAAGAACCTCAGTTTGTTTGGGAGCCTGTAGGGTCTGTGCTCCCCATCTTGAAATCTCACTGCCCATTGAGTCACAGGTGCAAAGCAGACTGAGGGGTAAGGTCCCATCCAGTTCTGAGTGACTTTCTCAGACAGGAAGAGGGATAAGACATAGTGTCTCTCTGCCCTCAGATGGACGCAGAGCCATGGGTCTTTTACTTGATGGGAAAGTGGATCTGGCAGGATGCCAGCTCAGCCTGACAGTAGGGTTGCATGCTGTGCTTCCTATGAGGTTGTCTCCACTCTGTTCCTGCAACTGAAAATTCTTGGAGGTCCTTGTATGGCAGTTTAGTGACCTCAAGCTCTTGAGGAAGGCAAGTTTAAGCCCACTGGGTGCAAAGCTCAGAGCTACAGACTTCACAGGGACTTATAAGGGCCTTCCACTAAGCATAGTGTCAGAGCAGTAAGAGGCTTGCCCCTGAGCCTGCGTCTATGTGGAATCCTTATAGAAAAGGTTGCAGTTCCTCTGTTGATGTGGGCTGAAGCTGCTGTACATCAGGCCCTGGCTATACCAAGTCCTCTTGGCCCCTTTCTTGCTCTGTCTCTCCCAGGCTTTGGTACTCTGGTAATCCCCCTCTTACAGATTAGGAAACCAAGGCAGGTTTCTGACCCACAAGGCTGCCTTTGACTACTTCATTGCACTACCTCATACATAGTGGTTGGAAAGAAGGGTTCTGCTGCTCTGAAAACCTGCTGAAACAACATGATGTTCATGAGCTGTCCGGGAAAGGGCCAGAAGGAGGACAACTGTCCACATTGCCATTTGGGGCAGAGTAGCTCCTGTCCTAGTGCTCTGGCCCTCTGTGTAACAGTGTGGACAGGTACTCAGAAGGTAAACTTACTAAGTGAAAGCAATTTGGACTCTGCATAGTGTATCTATAAAAATCCAGGATCATCAGTGACTTGTCACATCCACATTCATCTTTGTGAGGCTGAAATGATGGGGTTGGTGCATAGCTGTGGTTTGATCAGTCTCTTCAGCCCAGACCCAGAGGAAGGACATCACCTCCCTGGGGCCTTTAAGGGGACTCTTCTTCCTGCTGGACTGCCATACCTCCTCACTGGCCTGGGCCTCTGGTTCCTATCCATGCCTGTTACAGTACTTGTACAAGAGCATCCTGAAGTAGAGTGTGGTTCTGTTTCTCTATTCTAAAGCACTCACTTTTCTCCTAACTGCTCAGCATGGATATAGGCTCTACCTTCTGACCTCCCCCTCTTCCCTTCTTCCCACCGTGCCTTGGCTGTGTGGAGCCACTTGACCTTCATCCTCTGTTCTCCAAAACAAGGCCTATGCCCACCTTTAATGTCATCCTGTCTCTCACTCCAGGGGTCTACTGGCAGCACTCATACTCTCCACATCCCTTGCTGGGTGCAAGTGCTTAGAGGGTAGAAACTTGTTTCTGTCTCTCAGCAGGCCTTGTGCCCCACTCCATGTAGCCCTGCACTGAGCAGGGAGCCCGTGAGCACCCTTAGCTGCTTACTGCAGGCAACTGTGAGCCATTTAAGTTTTGAAGTCTGAGGGGAGTTCCTGAGGCAGTCCAGAAAGGCGGCACCAAAGCTTCTGGTGGAAGAGGAATGTCTGTGCCCAACATTGGCCTGTTTCTGAGTCTGAGTAAGGAGGAAACTTGCTGACCTGTGGCCCTTGTACAATTGTCGCTGGAAGGAGACAGAGAAGGCTGTGGGTTGAGGCTGGACTTATTACTGTGTGGATCCAGGCATGGCTGGATAAAAACCTCATGATGAATGGTGTGGGCTCATAGGTGACATGGTGCTTCCAGGATAGGGCCTACAACTGGCTGGTGGAAAGCTAGGAACAGGAGCTGTCAGAAGACAGGGCTACCTAGCCTGCTACTGAGACCCAGGTAGGGCCAGTGTGGGGCCCCAAAATGATCTAAAAGGCCTAGGCCAGTGATGGCGAACTTTTTAGAGCTTTCATTATACAAACAGCCCTCTGCAGCACATGTGCCATAGGTTCACCACTACTGCCCTGAGCAGTCTGGTTGTACCTTTGTACTTTTTTGTGGGAGCTGCTACATGGGAAGCTCCAGCATAGCTGTCCTTCCTGAAGGGATCCATAGGGCACCAGATGAGCTCACTGAAGTCTACATATCAAAAGACCAGTGGACAAATGCCTTGCTCTTGCCTGCCTTTCCTGGAAAATGCACATCATATTTCTGCCCCACACCCAGTGTCTCAGTTGAGGTCAAGGAAGCTTTGAGAGCTGCTATTCATACTTTCCTGGTGGCCAAGCTGGAGGATGTGTCGGGAAGGATTTGGGAATATCAGGAGGAAAACAGGTTAATAGCTGCTGTTTGAAAATGTCATAGTACAACTGCACTAGTTGTAGACAGACATTGTGGCTTCCTGACCCTCTGGGAGTGAACATACTTCATTGCAGAAGGATTTCCTCCCTGCACTCTCCTCCGCTTTCCTTGAAAAAGTTGCCCTTTGGAGTTAGTCACTCAGGCAAGTTGAACCTATCAGACCTTTTGCCCCTTGCCCTTTAAAGGGAAATACAGGTAGGTCTGGTGCTTTCTGGAACCCTTTGCCCTCTTGAAGAGGCAACTGTGTGGAGACTAGATCTCACTGAGGAAGGAAGTGCCAAGAGGACTGTTCTTGGGCGAGGACCTATACTCCTTCAAACTCCTCTCAGCCTCTCTTTGGGGCTAGTGGAGGACTTGGTGCTCCCTGTCCTGCTGCCAAATGGGCCCTCAGTCTGGGCCTGGGATGTTACTTGGCAAACAAGAAATGTAGTGCTTAAAAACTAAAATTACTCTTCTTGTACCCTTTTTTCCACATTAAAATAGCTTAAAAATAGTATTCCACATTAAACATGAACTTATGAACTAAAAAATGAAATCCAAATTATGTTTCTGTTTCCCTGACAGTGCCACTTTGAAAAACTTAATTTCCTTTTTCATGATGCATAATTAAGGTGATGTGCTACTCCATAGACAAAGGACATATAGTGACTCCTCCCCATTCCCTGCCACAAACAGGGCTTGTGGATGTTCTTCAGACTATCCTTTCCTGAGCCTTTCAGGAAACTCCTCTTGCCCTCCACAGAAGACCAGTGCTTCTGAGTCCAGCTCCTAGGGTCTCTGTAGTTCATCTGTGAGTAGAGTCTGAAGTTCTCAGAGCCCCCATTGCAGTTCTGGTGGCCTAGCCCTGGGTCCTGACTCCCATGCTCAAGCTGGCGACTGGTAGCTTGCAGATGACAGAGTACTCAACAAAAACTGAACAATCTGAAACTTGAAGAAAGTGTCCTTGTAGAACATTCTTGTGTTAGCTTCATCTTGGTAAGGTGAGGGGGTTTGGGCAGGCCATGTTTCTTGAGTTTGTAAGCAGGAAGTTTTGTGTTTTTGGACCCCAAGGGTTTTATTCCTATGTGTGGCTTCTAGGTGGGCATTTTATTTTGAGGAAAACCTCCATGATTCACTTTGCTGAGGTTGTTCACGTAGGAGGGCAACAACATAATGTGTGCAAGAGGCTACAGTGGGTCTCACACAGGGCCAGGAAGAACAAGGTGGGAAAACGTGAGTGCCTCTCCTGCCATGGCTCCTTTTGTGTGCTAAGTGGTACCAAGCAAAGCAGAGCCATGCAGCTTGAAGCAGTGGTTGCCTGTTGGCAATTGGAGCTGTCAAGTGGGGGTGCCAGGACTTAGGTTCAGGGAATCTTGATGTCTATCTGGCTGTTTGCCCTGATTCCTGCCCCATTTGGGCACCTTGCCTTGGGAGCCCCTGATGACTCCAACTTTCTCCCTGGCTGGTGCTAGCCTATGACTTGCCTCCCTCCAGACTGGTGGAGGGTGAAACAAAATCTTTTTTTTTTTTTTTTTTTTTTTTTTG